>PVLA01016604.1:0-20178 GCA_004027455.1 Hydrochoerus hydrochaeris
TCTTTTATTACTCTACTCATATATCTTGCTTTACCTGATTTAATATTTCAGTTTTGAGGTCATCTACAAGGTCCTGAAGATATGTCTTAATGTCTATTGAAGCCATGTTGCATGTTTGCTGCCCTCAGTCCCCCTTGTTTTTCCTTCTCCTGGAACAGTGCTCTCAGGGTTCTGGGCTGGGGGCCACCTTTTGCCTCTCCTGTCATGGTCCCCGGCCTCCTCCACACAGGTGTACGGTGTAGGTCCCAGCCCCCTTCCCTGTTGGCCACAGTTCCTCTGGATCACGTTGGCGAGGGACCTCTGCCTTCTCTTGCCTGCTCTTTTCACTGAGGTGTAAGAAGGGGCTGCGTATGCCTGCCCCTCCACACCGGGCCAGCCAAACTTCAGGGGACTTCAGCAGGTTAGTGCTTGCTAGGCGCAGGGAATCAATTTGGGACAGCTCATTGGGTCCTGGCCAGGGGGCGCGACCCAGTCCAAGCAAATCCCATGAATCTGCTCTGGGGAGGGAGCAATCAACTGAAGTCACTGTCGCTTCCAGTTCAGACTCCTCCTGCCCAATTCCAACATGTCACCCATTTGGTCACGCCTTTCTTGTGGAGGGGGTCTCATTCCTAGCACTGACCATGGATTAATGAAGGGCCCTTTGCCGGGTCCGCTCTCCATTGGGCTCACCAACTCCCAACTTCAGCGTGGCTGTGGCTGCTGTGAGTGGCGGTGGGAATAAGTTTGGGTGGCTCTGCTGGCCGGCACGGATTCAAGCTAGCGCAAATTCAAGCCAGCGCAAACTTGGCGGGTCACAGTGAAAATGCCATGTCCCGTAATTTTAGCTGTTCCAGTTGTAGCCCTGAGACTGTGGTTTTTTTTTTTTTTTTTTGTGGTACCTGGTATTGAACTCATGATCTCATGCTTGCCAGGCAGGCACTTATGCCACTGAGCTAAATCCCCAGCCCCTAGAGACTGTGTTTTTTATGAGCTTTTTTATGTTTTAATTTCTTCCTGTGTCAAGAGGATCCGTCTCCCTCTGTCTGGGTCTCTCTAGGATGTTTTATTCTGGCATATGAATTGTTTCTCCCAGGAGGTTTTTTATTTTGTTGCTCACTGATCAGCCATCTTTAGCTCTTCCCTGGCTAAGAATTCTTAACTCACCTTTTTTTTTTGGTACTGGGGATCAAACTCATGACTGTGTGCTTTCAAGGCAGGTGCTTATGCCGCTGAGCTAAATCCCCACCAGTCACTATAGTTTATGCATGAGACTGAGTGACAGCCACTTGGTTGTGATGACAACTGGGATATGAGCAGGAGAGCAGGGGTTGTATTGATCAGGGAAGAAGATAGTGTTGAGGTCATTGGGCTACTCATCAGCATTCAGCAGTGCAGAGCAGGCTGGGTGAGAAAACTGGATGAAGAACATAGTGTGAGATCTGTCAGACTTTCTTGTGGGATGTAGCAGTGCAGCATGGTTTCAGCCAACTATGCAGATAGTCACCTCATTCTACAGAAAGAGAATAAGGAGAGAATTGGGGTACCAGAAAATAAAGATTATAAATAAGCACTACAATTGGAGAAGGTTGGCAGTAAAAAGGAGAGATGAAGTAACAGATGTTTTAAGAGTCTAACGTAAAGAAAGGTTTTCAAGAAGAAAAAGTAAGCTGAGCATGGTAGCATACAACTATAATCCCAGTAGTTTGGGAAGTTGAGGCTGATGGATCATTAATTTGAGTGCAGACTTGGCAATTTAGTGAGACTGTTTCTCAAAATAAAACTAATAAAAAGGGCTGGGGATATGGCTTAGTGTAGCTTGGTGCAAAGGCCTGGTCTCAGATCAGGGCATGGTGGTTGGAAGGGAGAGATTAGTTAGCTCTTTTTGGCTTAATAGGTTAAAAGAAAAGGTTGGATATGTTCTTTAATGAATATGAGTGATTGAGCATGTCTCTTTTCAAAGGCATTTTTATTATCATTGAAATTAAGTTAGAATTCTGATTTATTCTTTTTAATCTTTTGTATAAGGTGAAATAATGCATTTTTTATATGGTAGAAAAGCTTTTTTGAACTGTAATGTAAATTTTGCAAATTGCTGTTTCCTGCACACCCTCTTGGAATTGGTTAGATGTTAGTTACTGAGTCCTCTGGGTGCCTATTTATTTTCCCACTTCAGTATTCTTAGAAATCTTGGATGTGTATCTTTATATTATGTATGTTTTAGGTAACTGTGTAGAAATGTCCCTACTTACTCATTACATGTACTAAAAGGAATTTGGTAGATAAAGTGGTAAAATTATTTTTAAAGCATGTAAAAGACTTATGTACACTTCATTTATTCACTCAGTTAATAGCTCTGAACCTTAATATATGCGGGCTTTGTGATGATCGTTGGAGATACATCAGACAGTCTTTTCCATTTCAGAGTTTACACCAATTTTCATTCTTGCAGCCATAATACACAGTACACAAGGAGAAATAGATATTCAATAGAATCACGAAGGAGAACAGTACTGCAGGATAAGGAGCTAAGAATGGGTTGGGTGCAGCTGTTTCAGACATGATAGCCCGAGCAGATCTCAGTGGAGTGATGCTAAATACAGATGTTCCCACAGTGGAACACAGCAGCAGGAAACCTTGTGGGATGGCTGTGAGTTTGAGTCAATGTAGGGAAATATAGAGTTGCAGGAGGGCAAATATCTAGGAAAAGAGACCTGGGAGCTTGAGTTTCTTCTGATGACTGAGGTAAATGTTGACTGGGTGCATGAGAAGTGTCCTGCTGGTCTTCTGTCGGAAGGATGAGCAGCACTGACAGCTTGGGGCTGGCCTCAGAAGCGGTTCATGGTGGCCTATATGTTACCTACAGTTACCTAAGAAACACTTGAACACTTTATATTCATTTACCTTTTTTAGCCCTTTTTGTGGGCAAAGGTATCTTTGTTTTCTTTCAACCTTTTTCTTTAACTATTCTTGTTCCCCTGGACTGTGATGTATTTTTGCAGTCATTAACTGGTGATTTCTGATATTAGAGAATATCATTCCCAGCTTGCAGTGAAGGTCATGAATTCAGACTCCAAGGGCTTTATGTTGCACAGTTTTCTCTTTTCTAGCTCTCTACCAGTCACAACTGACCTAAGGAATGATCTGTTTTTGGTGGAAAGCTTTCTAATTGTAAAGCTACTTGTAGTGCTAGGTCTAACTTTTCTAAAGAGGTAAGTTTGTTAGTCTCAAGTAAATCTTTACTTTCTAAGAAGTAGGGCAAAAAGCTAGATGTAAGGAGGGCTTTTAGGAGCCTCATGCCTACTCTGGGTTCTGTACTATGTCTTTTTTGTAGCCTAAATGAAACATAGAAAATATACCAGAAAAACCCTAATCTGTCCCTGTCAGCTCTTTTATTTTCCAGTCCTTGTTATTCCTTCTTTCCACATGATACTGAAGTGGGTAAGGCAGTGAATTAGAATTGGTTCCTGGTTTCAATAAAGAAAGTAACTTTAGCCCAGGACATAGCCTGCTTGGCAAATGCAAGGTTCTAGAGTTTGATTCCCAATACCAAAAAAAAGAAGAAAGAAAGACGTTTTCTACAGTTGACCTTCCATATCCATATTGGTTCTACCAATGTGCTATAAAATATTAAAAAAAAAAATCTTTTTGTATTGAACACATATGGACTTTTTTGCTTGTCATTCTCCAAACAGTACAGCATAACAATTATTTACATAGCACTTACATTATAATAGGTATTTTAAGTCATATAATCTTGATTTATGGTATACAGAATATGAGCATAGGTTAAATGTAAATACTGTGGCCAGTTGTGGTGGCACATGCTTGTAAGCCCAGCAGTTGGGAACCTGAGACAGGAGGATCACTGCAAGTTCAAGGCCAGCCTAAACTGGTTCATGAGACCCTGTCTCAAAAAGACAAAAAAGAAAAAAGAAAAGAAAGGAAATAAATATGGTGCCATTTTATGTAAGAGGCTTGTGCATCCTTAGATTTTGATATTTTTGTGGTACTCTGGACCATTTGAATCCCCCACAGATGCTGAGAGCTGTATCTTGTTAAACTCCAAGACTATTTGAGACAAGAAGGACCACTTTTAGATGCTATACTGCTTCTGAATTCCTAAACTTTTTTCTGTGCCTCTCTTTTGGCAAGGGTCATTTTTTGGCTTATAATTCAGTGTATGTCTTTCCTTCACCAGATTATAAATTCATAGCTTTAGAGACTCAGCTCTTCCTTTCTGGGTCTTTCCTGTGGCCTAGTAGAGTGCTTGAATGCTTTATTCCTAGTTGTTGCTCAAAAAATGTACATAGAATAAGAAAAGAGATGCAATATATTAAACCTAAGGACGGTTGATTTTTGTCCCTTATAGCTGCATTGCTCTACTTAGTTCCATAATTTAGGTAGCACTACATCATTGTGGTCACTTGTGCACTTTACATCGTCCTCTTCTGTAAAACAGGGCAGTGTGGTAGGTCTCTCCCTCAGCACCAACCTTTTGTTTTGAGGATCAAATTTCAGGGTGTGTACAAAAGTGCTCTGCAGTAGGCAGAAGCTGGTATGCTGCATATTAAGTGATGAACAGGGTGTTTGGCCCTTTGTACCAGACCATTCTAATTTCTGAGCAACTTAAATAGATAATACCTTTTTGGAATTGGACATCAATATGATAAAGAACAGGGAAGAAATATTGCTGGGTATCCACTTTCCTGCTGTGGTAGCAGCTTGGCAACCAGAGACTGGGGTTCTAAACTGTTGGAGCTGTGAGCTAGATGTCTTCCTCTATCGATGAAACGGCAAATACTAGAAGTCTTAATATCCGTAAAACTGTAAGCCCGGAGGAGTGAGGACCATCGATATTTGGCGTTTGGTAAATCCTTATTGAGTAAACAAATGGGTGACTGATCTTGAATTTTGTTCAGTTTTAACGAACTTTCCTAAAGTTTACTAAAATGATAGTGAACTCTCTTAGAAAAACTTTTGCTAATATTTTCATGTTGCTGCAGGATGTGGATATATACAAGCGATGTGTTGGGAAAATGTTTTAATTTGATTAAGTCTTAATGAATAGCTTTACTCATTTAGGGTTGTCAATGTGTGGTACTAATTCCTGAGAGATTATATCTTCAGGAAAACCGAGTCATAAGAAATAAAAAGAAACCATACTGTTTTTAAAGAATGAGTTATATTGTATTGGGCATGTAATTTATAATTAGCTGTGATATCTGTGTTATTTCCTTTCAGATGAGCCAAGTCAGTGATGTGTAGTAATTTTTTAAATTTCCTTTCATTGTTGAAAATGAGAACAATTTAGTTAATTCATACAGGTGTTTCAGTTTTCATTGGCAAAATTTTGTGTTAAGTGTGAATGGAATTTGGCTGCTTTCCTTCTGTCTTCCCTCCCTGAAGCCCCGAGGTCTTTATAAATGAAAGAAGGAAAAGTCCTTTGGAAGTTTCGTGTTGTATTGTGTGAATGTTCTCTTTCTGGCTTTTTTTTTTTTTTTTTTTAAAGATGAGATCTGGCCTTGCTATGTTGCTTAGGCCAATCTCAGACTCTTGAACTGAAGCAATTCTTCAGTTTCCGTCTTCTGAATGCTGGAACTGCAGGTATGTGACACTATGGTTAGCTCTCTTATTGGTATTAGCACTATTTCAGTATACTTATCTGTGAATATGGAGTTGTTCACTTGCCATTTTTACAGATTAAATAATTAAGTTGGCAGTGGTGCCTCTGATAGTCTGTTTTACTAAATTACTTAAGTACTTCATAATACAGAGGAACAGGCTCAGGAAGACTTAAGCAAGATAAAAAAAGAAGACCATTCCTGCACATGGCATAGTCAAGCTGATGAAAATAAAACATAAAGAGAATATCTCAGTATCAAGCAAAAAAAAAAACATTGACACATTACTTGAAGTAAAAATGATTTCAGAGACTTTTAACTTCTTATCAGAAACTTTATACTATGTAGTTTCTTTGATCTGTCTTCTCTTCTAGTTCTTTTCTAAGTCAGAACTGATGTGGGGACTGATTCTCTCTCTCTCTTTCTCTCTCTCTCTCTGTCTCACACACACACACATAGTTAATCATAGTCTTAAAACTTAACCTTGTGAATTTCCCTGGTAGACATTTTGGAATAATTGATACTGGATTTGAGCTCTCATTATAATTAACTACAAAACTGTATAAAATATATGAGACAGTATGGTATAAAAAGAATAATAAGTCTCAAGAATACAGAGTTGGTTTAATATGATACAGTACAGTTCACTTTATTAGTACTGTAAAAGAGAAAACTCAATACATGTATCCAAAACCAAATGGTATGTATAAATCTAAGCACATGAACAATGACATTAAGTGATAATGGATAAATATACCAAATAAAAATCAAAGGTTATCCTAATAGAAAAAAGACAAGATGCAGCTATTACCAGTATTTAGAGACTGAGGCAGGAGAATTGCTCTAAGTTCAAGGCCAGCCTGGGATACTTAAGGAGTTCAAGTCCAGCCTGGACTAGATAGCAAGACCCTGCCTCAAGGAAAAACAAACAAACAAAAAACCCAGAAAATCCAAACAAAAGGCCTGAGGCAACTCTATGCTTCCTACAAGAGATGCATTGTAGATATAAACAAACACGAATGGGAAATATTTCATTAAAACTGTTAAGTATTAAGATGTTAGATTTTTAATGTAACACAAGATAACAGACTTCACTGCAAAGACTATAGCTAAAGACAAAGGTATTTGATTAAAACAAACTTTAACAGAAACAAAAACCTTAGTAAAGGAGTTGCTCAGTGCAGCTAAAGAAGAAATAGATAAAAAGTACAGGATGATGGGAAACTGATAAAAACCTTGAATGAACAATATAGAAAACAAGCAGAATTCGTGAAACAAACTCAAAGAGACATCCAAGAAACAAAAAATTCTATTCAAAGCACATAAAACCGTTTAATTGAAGCTGAGGGTAGGATTTTGGACCTTGAGGACAGGATCACAATTAGCGACCATGAAAGGATAGAACTTTTAAAAATAATAAAGCAACATGAAATGACAATCCACCAGCTTTAAGATGATGCCAAGAGAAATAATATAAGACTAATAGACATCAGTGAAGATGCAGGAGTCAATGCAAATGACATAACTAAAATATTCACAGAAGAAATAGCAAAAAATTTCCCAAACATGGAAAAAAACCCCTGATATGCAGATAAGTGAGGCATATAGACCACCAAACAGTCAAAACAACATAAATCTACACCCAGACATATAATAATTAAGATCTCAGACATACAGCATAAAAACAGAATACTAAAAGTTGTTAGGGAAAAGACAAACTCACCTATTAAGGAAAGCCCATTAGAATCACAGCAGACTTTTCAGAACAAACCCTCAAGTCAAGATGGGCTTGGAGTGAGGTATTTCAAGCCCTGAAAGAAAACAACTTTCAACCCAGACTGATGTTCCAGCAAAACTTTCATTCAGGTTTAATGGTAAAACAAGATACTTCCACAACAAAGAACAACTGGAGAAATTCATGTCCACCAAACCAACCCCAGAAAGAGTATTAAAAGATATACTAGATAGAGATAAAATAACCACAATCTCCAGAACAACAATAGAAAGAAACCACCAGGTAGGACAAGCAATTAAACAAGGGGGAAAAGCAGAAAGCAAACAACTGGAACATAACATGGCAAAGTTGAGCCAGTACATATTAGTTATATCCATAAATGTAAATGGCCTCACTTCACCTATCAAAAGAAACAGGTTGACAGAATGGATCAAGAAACAGGATCCCACAATATGCTGTATACAAGAAACACATCTGACCCAAAAGGAAACTCATAGATTAAAAGTCAAAGGATGGAAAACAGTATTCCATGCAACAGGAACCCAGAAAAAAGCAAGGGTAACTATTCTATTTGCAGACAACACGAACTTCAAACCTAAAATGATTAAAAGAGATAAAGAAGGTCACTACATACTCATTAGTGGAAAAATTCAAGAGGAAGAACAATTATAAATATATATGTACCAAATACAGGAGCACCTAACTATATAAAACAGATACTAATGGACATGAAAAACCAAATACACAAGAATACAATTATAACAGGAGATCTTAACAGCCCATTGTCACAAAGAGATAGATCAACTAGACAAAAAGTCAGCAAAGAAATAATAGAACTGAATCATACCTGTGAGCAATTGAACTTAGTAGATGTTTATAGAGTCAATGCTAAAGACAAAGACAACCACATAAGAATACACATTCTTCTTAGCTGCACATGGGACATTCTCCAAAATAGACCATATATTATCCCATAAAACATTCTTAAGTAAATGCAAAGGTATTGATATTATCCCATGCATAATATCTGACCATAGCACACTGAAATTGGAAATTAATGGCAAAAGAAATTGCAAAACTTGGATAAATACATGGAAATTACAGAACAACCTTTTGAACAATCAGTGGACTACAGATGAAATTAAAGCAAAGGTCATATCACAGTGATATATGTGAACACATATTCATAGCGATTTGTAATAGCTAAATCTTGGAAACAAACAAAATGCCCATCAACTGCAGAGTGGATGAAAAAGATGTGGCATTTTTATACAATGGAATATTATTCAGCTATAAAAAAGGATGATCTTGAGGCCTTCACAGGTAAATGGAGGCAACTTGAGACTATCTTCATAAGTGAAATAAATAAGAATCATGTTTATAAATAGCACATTGCATCTCTAGTGTAAAAAGTAATAAGAACTGTAGGAGTAGTAAAACCCAAAATGTGTAATTGCTATTGTAAAAAAGAGAGGAAAAGAAAGTGTTCTAAAGCATAGAACTGTATGTATGTTTTAAGTGTGTAGGATTGATAACCATATCACTAAGTTTTTGTTGGATCGTTGAACAGAACTGTTGTTGTCTTACCATTTGAATGTCTACTTTGTATGCTTTAATTTTGTAATTTGAACAACTATTTCCAAGAGGACAGTATGTAATGTATCAACTAGTGATTTCTTACTGTTTATTTTTTTTTTGGAATTAAGTAATATTTCTACCCTTTTTCTGTTTTGCTTTTTTTAAAAATAAAATTTAAAAAAATGGAAAAAACAAAAATCAAAATTTAGCAAGATCATCCAATCATGAATGTATATATGCCTCATAATAGCTACACAATATATAATGCAAAATGATAGAATTAAAGTGAGAAATAGAAAATGCCACATAGTTAAGGATTTTATGTTCTGAGTAATTCATAGAACAACTAGAAGTAAAAAACAATGTGTAAGTATATGAGGTGTCATTGAAATATATGATGAATGTTTAAATTAAAATTTTCTTATAGGAGTGGACATGTTGCCAGTAATCTCCCTCAAATACCCCTCACTTGAACACATGCACCATTCTTGCCACTTTCTCAAGCAGTTCTTGAAGTCCTCTTTGAGTATCTTTATGAGGCTTTTTTTTTTTTCCTTTTCATGTGTGTGTTTTTGAGACAGAATTCAGGCTGACTTGAACTCACTTTGTAGCTTAGGCTGGCCTTGAACTCACCTCAATCCTTCTGCCTCAGCCTCCCAACTGCTGGGATTACAGGTGTGTGCCACCACGTCCATCTTTATGAGGTATTACAAAGAAAAAAACAGAACAAAGGAAAATAAAAAAGGGTAAATGAAGCTGCCACAAGTCATCCTTTGGGAATGCAGGCTTGTAAAAGCATTGTGGTTCATCTTCATCCACGTTTCTCACTGAATCTGGCACTGTATGACTTGTGGCTCTTCCCCAAAGTCAAAATGACTATAAAAAGTAAATGTTTTGAATCAAGTCAGGACATTGAAGCATCCATGACTGCACAAGACATTTGTCTTAGTTACTTTTCTTATAGCTGATACACAATATCCAACACCCCCAACTTAAAGGGGGAAATGTTTATTTCAGCTCACAGTTTGTAGAGGTTTTAGTCCATAGCCAGCTGGTTCCAATCATGGCATGGCAGAAAGCAGAAGGGCATCAGAGAGAGAAACAACAGTTCATGGCATGGCAGGTAGGAAGTGACAAAGGCAGCAAGCAGCAGCAGCAGCAGCAGCAGCAAGCCTACCTACCTCTTTCCCTTTATATGCCATCTGGACTATAAGATTTTTGATTGGTACCACCCACACCCAGTGTGGAGCTTCCCTTATTCACACCCAGAACTATGCTAAATTCATTTAGTTATCATACACCTTTAATCCAAGTATTATATATTCTATGTCCAGCCCCTCCAAAAGCCCACCTGTGAGTGCATGAGACTTTGAGGAGACATCTAGATACAAGCCACAACAGCATTCATGAAAGAGGACTTGCAGAAGTGCTTCAAAAGATGGGGACAATGATGCGTTTACTGTGTTTGAAGTGAGGGGGTATTTTGAGGGAGATTTATGGCAGTGTGTCTTATTGTAATTTGAAAAATTTTAGACAGTTGCCATAATTTCTGATTATTCTTAGTATTGATGGTTTGAACAACACTGTCAACCACCTTGATTTGATTAATATGTACAGAACAATACACTCATAATATATGACCTTTTCATATACACATAGTATGTTTGGCAGGACCTGTGCTGGGACAGTAAAGTCTCAGTGAATGAATGAACGAAAGTTAGACATCATATATATTGTATCCTTATCATAGTAGAACTAAGTGATATATGTAACCAAAAGATGGATTAAAATCAAAGAAGAGGGGTGCTGATGGACTAATGGATTTTTGCATGGCTGTACTTTGCTCTGAGAAACTGAGCTACAACTGAGCAGACAAGAAAGCCTGGAAAGGGCAAACCTCATTAGGTGTTTCTAGGTTGAGATCTTTTCATCACACATAAACACACACACACACAGATTTACTAGGTCAGGGCTAGAAGTAAGAGGCAGGGAACTGAAGCCAGGCAGTAAGCAGCTGTGAGGGCAGAACTAGGTGAGGACTGTCTTATAGAACGTTGAACCAAGAAATTCAAGCAAGTCTCAAGTCACCCTCAATCCATGTGCTGCCTGGCCTCTGGCAGCTGAAACAAGTCTCCTCCAGAGAAAAACCCCTCCAGGCCCAAATTAAAGTGGTGCAATGAGCTCCTAATTAAAGATGAACAAGCAGAAGAGAAGACAATCTCCCACAGTTGAGAGTCAACAAAAGCAATCAATTTAAGGGCTGCACAAGTTGGAGTTTTTTTTTTTTTCTTTAAGTTTTTTTGAGACCAAGTCTTGCTATGTAGTTCAGGCAGGACTTGAACTCACTATATAGTCCAGGCTGACCTCAAACTTATGGCAATCCTCCTGCCTCAGCCTTCTCAGTGCTGAGATTACAGTGTGAACCATCACAACTGGCTCCAAAAATTGGAATTTTTCTGACTCAGTGTACAACAGCTATGTGTGGAATGTCTAAAACAATACAGGGTACAATTGTGAAGATTAACAATTTTTATTGGTTACTAAACTTTTATGATTTGGGAAGTAAAATTTAATTTGAGAAATAATTTGAAACTAAAATGTAGAGTTAGAAAAAATTAGGTTGAGGCAGGAGGATAATTGCAAGTTTGAGACCACCCTGGGCTACAAAGTGAGCTCAAGACCAGCCTGAACTGTATAGAGACCCTGTCTCAAAGAAAAAAAAAATTGTGCTTAGTCATTTCAGTTACTTAGTGTATCTCAGAAATTCTCTTCTTAGAAACATACATAAGTAGCTCAGCCTAGTAGTACACAACTATAATCCGAGTACTGTGGGAGGCTGAGATACAAGAATCACAAATTCTTCAGCATGATCAATTTAGCAACTTAAGGAGACCTGTCTTAAAATGTAAAATATGAAAAGGGCTGGGATTGTAACACAGGCCCTCAGTTCAATCCTCAGTCCCACAAAAAACAAAAATAAAAGCAAAAACCAAAGTGAAACAACAGTCAGTATGCACCTATATTCTTAGCACTTGGGAGGCTGAGGCAGGAGGATGATCGTGAGTTTGAGGACAGTATAGGCTACATAGTTCAAGGACAGCCTGAACTATGAGACCTTGTCTCAAAAAACACCCCTCCATAAATGGATTTAATTTGTACATTTTAAAATGAATATTACTGGTATTAATCAGGCTGATAAGCAGAATGATGGTGAGTATTCATGCACTGAAAAGGAAAGAACCTTAAATAAGAAAAGTGAGGTGTGCAGTCCCCAGAGAGAATGATTAATGTGTTTGATATATTTTTGTTTGTTTGTTTGTTTTGTTTTTTGTTTTTTGGTATGAGGATCAAACATATGCTAGCGCTTGCCAGGCAGGCACTTATGCCGCTGAGCTAAATCCCCAGCCCTAATGTGTTTGATATTAAAGAGTTTCATTTAGATGCATGGCTTTGTGGTTCCAGCGTGGCTGTCACTGAAGCTAAAACCCTTAAGTCCTTGGCATTGTGAATTAGCATGGTATTAAAGCATGAAAATACATTCTGAGGTGGCTCATAGATTCTCTGTAGGTCTGCTTTCCTTGGCAGCGTGAAAGGTTTCTCTGGCAGTGCTAATGAACTGGCCTTTCTTTTTAGAAGCAGCCTAGTGACCAACAGATTGGTTTCTGTCTTGTCCTTGATTTCTTTGTGAAAATTTGCCTAGTAAAGAGCTTCAAAAGCATTATAGTAGCAGAATCTCCAGTGTCTCAGGATTGGCCAAGGTGGCATGATATTAGATAATGTGGAAGAAATAAAGATACAAAACATTGGGATTGTCTTCATGGAATTTTTAATTTAGCCCAGATCAGATAAATTCATAGATGTACTTTCCAACACCAGGCAGTTTGAACTGTAAGTTGATAGTACAGATAAAGTAATTTCCTAGTTGCTAAGAAAGGAAGAAAATATTTAGAACTAAGCAATCAAAGAAGGCTTTGTTCATTAGGGAAGGACTTGAGTCAGGCCTTGAAAGATAGGTGGGGTTTTGGTGGAACAATACAGCAGAGAAAAGGCAAGGGCATGGGTGAATGTAACCCCTACCAGGGTCCTTTAGCCATGTTGCAAGATTTGTTTGGATGGTAGTGAGGCTCAGAGAAAACTAGGTTTGAGACAGATTTTAAATGGTTCGCAGAACAAGGATAAAGGATGTGGACCATTGTTCCATTTCAAATTTATAGTTTAAAGTTAGAATTTTTTTTCTGGTTTTTTGAGACAGGGTCTCAATGTGTAGTTCAAACTGGCCCTGAACTCACTATGAAGCCCAGGTTGGCCTTGAACTCAGGAAAATCTTCCTGCCTCAGCTTCCTGAATGTTGGGATTATAGGTGTGCACCAAAATGCCTGGCTGAAGTTGGAATTTTAAACCTGTAATCATTTGGTATTGATTTTTAAAATTACTGCTCTTTTAGGTATTAAATATCAATTAAAAAGGGACTATTCTGCTGCTTATAGTGTTTCTTTGTTCCTTGCTTCTGGTCTGCCTAACCTGGGTGGGCATTATCCAGTTTGGCTAGAGTGCTGCCAAACAGGCAGCTCTCCCTGGAGCCTTGACCTGGCTTTGATTTAGGAAAGAGCAGCTATCTGAAAGCTTTTTTGTGCAGACTGGTATCTATCATTGTGACTTTTTAAAGATTTGAAATATGCAGCAATGAGTGAAAAAGAAACTTGTTTTTAACTAGAAACAACACTCCAGATCTTCTTGGTTGGTATCACAAACTTTCCTGCTACTTTTCTGTGGTGTGAGGGTAGTCTGCAGGTGGAGGGAAATCATTAGCTGAATAAAATTGAGAGAAAAAAGAAAAAGAGAGAAGAGAAGTTGTCATCAGATACAAATTTACTTTTGAACATGAGTTAGCATGGTGTGTGCTGACTTCTGGCCATTCCTTGAGTTTGCTCAGAAGTTCTTGTTAGTTTGTGCATTGCTTGCTCTAGTGAAATATGTTAAAGGGTAAGTTTGTCCCAAAACTTGCAGAGCAGCATCTTCATCATCTTTTCGTTCTCATAATATCTGCTCTCACTCTGTAAACAACTGCTGAAGCGTATTGGTTCTTTAATTCACAGAAGAATGCAGCTAGAAATGGGCTGGAGGTCTAGCTCACTGGTAAAGTACTTGCTTTAGCATGCACTAAGTGCTAGGTTCCAATCCAAGCACAGGAAAACCACACCAAAATAAAACAAAAAACTTTTGGGCCGGGGGTTTAACTCAGTGGTGTAAGTGCCTGTTTGACAAACACAAGGTTGTGAGTTCAGTCCCAGTACCAAAAAAAAAAAAAAAAAAAAAAAAACCCAAAAACCAAAGCAAAACAAAATTTTCTAAGTATAAATACAAGAGGTTTCATTAGAGTTTATTTCAGTTTTCACAATAATGAAAATATTAGGGGCATATGTAAAAAAGTATACATATGTCAGAGTTTACTGTTTTAGTGAATCACTTTTATAAATTTTGGCCAATGTGAATTGAAATGTGAAAGATAACAAAAGTTTTTTGTTTGTTTGTTTGTTTTTTGAGACAGGGTCTTGCTATGTAGTTTAGGTTCCTTGAATTTAATATGAAGCCCATGCTGGCCTCAAACTCGTGATTCCCCCTACCTAAGCCTCCCATGTGCTGGGATTGCAGGTGTGGGCCGCCACACCCACATGAGAGAATTTTTCTTAAAACAGCACACAAATATTACTCCCAAGTGTGGTGTCTCACCTCTGCTTTATGGATAAAAGTGGTGGAAATTTTTGTGTACAAGTACATGGTTGCAAATAGTATGAAGTTCTTTAGCACAGTGTCCTAGTTATGAAAGTTGGGCTAGTTGAACGTAAATATTCTTAGCCTATTTCAAATCTCATTTGGAGTTTTAACCAATATGTATAATTAAGTGAGCTGATTATTTTGTGTGTGTGTTGCGTGGTGGTGCTGGGATTGAATGGCAGGGCTTTCACACTAAGCTACATCCCCAGCTTTGTTTTTATTATTCATTTTGAGACAGAGTATTGCTAAATCCCTAAATTGCCTGGGTTGGGCTCAGACTTGGAATCTTCCTTCCTCAGCCTCCCAGCCATGCTGTACCACCTCTGATCTCTGAGTTGATATTTTATCAAGTTATTATAATCACAGACTCAAGGCTAAAAATAAATAAACTTTTAAAAGGTAACATTTGCAACTGTATCATTCTGGTTTTGTGAAATACCAAGAGTAGATAGACTGACAGACATGAAACACAGAGGTGGCTTCCAGGGCCTAGGGACAGAGAACAAGGACCTATGTTTAATGGATATAGTTTCACTTGCAAATAAAATGTTTCTGGAGACTGATTGTACAGCAAAATGAATATACTTAACATTATTGAACTGTTTGCTCAAAAATTTTGATGGTACCTTTTATCTTCTGTGTTTTTAACCACAATTTAAAAAAATTAAAAGGTGGAGAAAGATTGCATTTGTAATGTTAAAATTCATCAGATTCCTAGGAATAAATTTGTCCAAAGATTTGTGAATGTCTAAATTTCTCATTAGGAGAAATTAATGAATATCTAAATAAATGGAGCGGTAGATTGGTCTCTTCAAATTGTCTTCATAATTATTGTAATTTCTGGTGAAATACCAGTGGTTTGATTTTTTTTTTGTTGTAGTTTCTACTGTTTTTTGGGGGGAACCAAAGAAGACTTTAAAATTCATACAGAAAAACAAAGTACTAACAAACTGTTCAGACCTTCTTAAAGAGGAACAGAGCCAGAGCATTTATAATGTTTATATTGCCAGTCAGCAAGATCTGTTATAAAACTGTACTGTATGAGACAGTGGTTCTCAAATTGCGATCTCTGGAAGCTCAGCAGTGTCACCTGGGAGCCTGCTGGAAATGGCATTTCTGTGGCACTGCTTCAAGCTCTTCTGGATCAGAACGTTTGGGATGGGACAAAAGAATCTGTGTTTCAGCATGTTTTCTGGGTTATTTTTAGAACTTTAGAAACATTGAATTAGGATGTTTTGACAAAAGGAAATACAAATCAACCAGTGGAATAGTCTGGAAACACCTACACACATATACAGATTCACTTGATTTATGAAGCATTGCAGTTCAGTGGGAAAGGTAGGCTTTTCAGTGAATGTACTAGATCAGGTATAAACTCCATATGGACAATAGATCTCTTAACCCCTATTTCATACTACATGAAACAGTTCTAGAAAGGTTTCCTATATAAAAATAAAAAGCAAAATTATAAAGCTTTTAGAGCAAAAAATGAGAACATCTTTGAGAACTTAGGACAAATAGGACAGCAAAACTCTAAACAACAAGAATATATTTATATTAATATTAATATAGATTATTAATGGATTATATTAATACTAAGTGCTTTTTATTAAAATATACCATTAATATTTGTGAAGCACTTAGACTAGTGCCTGGCTAGCACATAATATGTCTTACGTATGTATGAATGTAAACTAGTACAACCACTGTGGAAATTAGTATGGAGATTCCTCAAAAAACTACAAATAGAAATTCCATTTAACCCAGTTACTGCCTTTCTAGGGATATTCCTGAAAGAGTTAAAGGCATTGCATAGCCATGTTTATAGCAGCACAATTTAAATCTTAGAAGCAGCCTATTAACAGATAAATGGGGAAAAAAATGTGGTATTTACACACATTGGAATACTACTCTGCCACAAAGAAAGATAAACTTAAGTCATTTGTAAGAAAATGGATGCACCTTGAGACCATAATGTTGGTAAGTGAAATAAATTGAACAGAGAAGCTTAAATAGTACATGGTTTTTCTTATATGAGAAACCCAAGTTATAAATAAGGAACAAAATAAAAGATAGATAATAGGAAGTAGGGAAATAGATCTTTCTCAAATGAAGAGATCAAGAGATAGAGGAGGAGAACCTCATGCTTAGTGGTAGATGCCTGTAGTCTCAGCACTTTGGAGGATGGGGCAAGAGGATTGCCATGAGTTTGAGGCCAGCTGGGACTATATAATGGATTTAAGTTCAGCCTGAACTACTTAGCAAGACTCTGTCTCAAAAACCAAACAAAAAAGAGATGGAGAGAAGTGAGGGAAAGGGGAAAAGAAGGAATTAATATGTGTTATGTACATGTACCAACTCCACACAAGAGATGTAACCATTGTGTACTGCAAATATGTACTAAAAAATAAAAAATTAAAACAATTTTTTGAAATAATAAATAAATGACATACTGCCTTCTATATTGGCACTTTTTGTTACTGTGATGAAGTACCTGAGGCTTAGTAACCTTATGAAGAAAAGAGTTACATTTTTGGCTTATGTGCTTGGTCTAAGGTTAAGGGCCTACATCTAATGATGACCCTGGTGGCAGATTACCATGGTGGTACGCTGGCATGAGGCAGGGAAATGAGAGTGAGAGTGAGAGCGAGAGAGGGAGGGAGGGAGAGAGAGTGAGCGAGCGCCCACACTTGCGTTCTGTCTTCTCTCTCTCTTCAGTGGCCACCTGGACTCAAACATGGACTTGATCCTAATGGCCATATCTGATCATAATCACTTCTCAAATGCCCACCTCTAAATACCACAGTCAGATGAAGTTTCCATGCTCTTAAAACTTTACATTAGAGATTAAATGTCAACACTTAAAACCTAGGACACACTTAAACCGTACCATGAACAGTTGAACCTGAGTGTCATTTGGGCAGTGTGTTTGTTTGTGTACTGATTGTCCTGAGCCTTACTTGGGCAGGTGTCATTTCAACTAGTCAGTTCTTATATTGAACAAATTTGGTTAAATTGTTGCTTTTATATTTCCTATTATAAAAATTAATGAAAAAATATGCAAATTTTGGTCATCTGTATTTAAATAATCAGACTGGTAAGTGGTTAATGACATTATTTCTCCTTAATTATTTTTAAATTTTTATTTATTTATTTTGGTACCAAGGATTGAATTCACGACCTTGTGCTTACCAGGCAAGCACTTAAGCCACTGAGCTAAATCCCAGGCCCAAAATTTATGATGATTATTTTATTTTATTTTGTTTCATTTTTGGTACCAGGGATTGAACTCACAACCTTGTGCTTACCAGGTAGGTGCCTACGCCTCTGAGCTAAATCCTCAGCCCCTTGTCCTTAATTATTACAAAATTTTGGAGATGTAATAAACTTTGATCCTCTCTTTGTCCTATTTTTTCTCTTTATGGATAAGATATTTTACTGCAGAGAAGTTATTTTACTTATTCAAGGGCAAGTACATAATGGCTTGGAAGAAAACAAGCTAGTTTAGGGAAGAATTAATATTAATTTGTAGATTTTTAAAAATCCTCTTAAATTATTTTGGGACCTTACTCTATTATTTTTAATGCTGTAAAGCAAATAGAATGTTCTGTAGTTGAAAGTAACCTTAGAGGGCTCAGATCTAAATCCATCATTATATAGATGAGTAAAATGAAGTCCAAAAATGGTGAACACCTTTCCCAGTGGAGCTAATTGGTAGAGGGCCTGGACCTGTATCCGGGCCTTTTTTCAGTACAATTTAACCCTGTGCCAAATAATGTTATATGTCACAATTTAGGAGAGACATTTTAAAAGAACTTGTAAGTTATTTTACTTGGCTTTGAAAGCATATTGTCTTAAAGAAAAATATTTTAGGTAATGTTGAAGTTTCTGTGTTGCCCCACAAAAGCCTATAAATGACTTGGATTATAGTAATTAAAGTATTATTTCTTGATAGCTATTATTAACAATACTGTGTTTTTGGGAGACTATATTCCAGTTTTATTTAAAACAATTATGATTTTGTTTAGGGGGGAAATGATAATTAAAAAAAAGTCACTGTGAATTTATATCATTGTATGTCTCCACTGCTTTGGAAAAGAAGACCAAGAAAAACTCCTTTTCTGTCCTTTCCTTATGTGCTTACCATATGCCAGGCAGTTTGTAAGGCACTGGTGAACCATACTGTTGGGACTTCTGATCAGAGGAGCCAGGCTGGATACAGTGGTAGAGAGTTGCTGGATAGAGAGGGAGTCACTTAAATGAAGGAATAAAAAAGTTCTCTGACAAGGTGACATTGAAGCCTAGACCTGAAACTCAGAACGGGATAGTAGGGTGATCACTTTTTCCGTTCTAAACAGAGTGAATTAAGAGCAGTGTCTCTTACTAGGGAACATGTTAGATGACTGGCTTGTGTTTTCACTAGGTGGACTTGGCCTGCTGCTTAGGCAGGTGTGCCAGTCAATCTTGACTGTCACTTTGACTGGATTAGGAGACCTGGCAGAGGTGTTTGGTTCATGGGTATAGTGTACTAATCAGTGGATTAACCCATTAATGTTTATAGCTGAATGTGCTTTGGTGGGGGTGGGTAGGGGTGCTGGTAGGCGGAGCCCGGTCACTGGGGCATGTGTCTTTAGAGGGCATATTTCTGTGGCATTCTGTGCTTTTGCTCTGTTTCCCAACTGCCATGAAGCAAGCAGTTTTGCTCTGCTACACCCTTCCTGCATGATGTTTCTGTCTTGGACCAGCCAGCCATGGCCTGAAACCTCGAAAGCTATGAACTGAAATAAGTCTCTCTTCCATTAAGTTATAGGTGAGAAGTATTTTTGTCCCAGTAAAAAGCTGACTCTAGACAGCAGGTTAGATTGGTGCTTTTCCCATTGGATTGTTTCCTGGGGTTGGACTGAAAATTTTTTAAAATGTGATTTTCTTTAGAAGTCAGATTTTCTTTAGAACTAAACTCCTGTTTAGTTTTCTTTTTTATTATCTAATAGTCCATATTAGGATTTATTCTTACCTCATGGCAGTAGTGCTTTGTGCAATATACTAAATATAGCCTATCCTCCTCTCAGAAAAGCTTTAAGTGTATCTCCTAGCCAACAGATATAAGATATATTACATTCTTCATGATACTATTATCCAGTCAGTCCCTTCTTGACAGCTTTTCAAATGTCTCTTTGTTAGATTGCATTTTACATTCAGTATTTAGTGACAATGTTTTGCTTGATATTCATGTGAGAGTATCAGGCAAACCTCTTGATCTCATTGTAAAAAGCAGTTTGACTTTCTTGTTTTTTTTTTTTTTTTTTCTGTGAAGGACATTTCATTCTTTCAGTGTACAGATGTTTGGAACAAGCTTTTTTTCTTTTCTTTTTTCCTATGCTGGGTATTGAACCCAGGGCCATATGAATGCTAGGCCAGTTCTATGCCACTGAGTTCCAGTCTAGCCCAAGGAATAATCCGCTAAACACTGCACTTTAACTTTGATGT
>PVLA01016605.1:0-20176 GCA_004027455.1 Hydrochoerus hydrochaeris
CTTGTTCATATAAGCAGTGCATGCTTCAACAGAAGGAAGAAGTCTTACTGAACAAAACATTGTTTTTCTTGCTAAACCAGTTAGTTCACATGACTCTGGTGTATTAGAAAAGTGCTGTGGCTCTGAGGAAGCCAGCGTTACAACCTAAACTAGTTGTGCTATGGCAAACAGAAACACGGAACACTGGTTAAAATCAATTGTTCACTGGACATGGTGGTGCACACTGGGGAGGCTGAGGCAGAAGGATCACTGTGAGTTTGAGACCAGCCTGGGCTACAAAGTGAGTTCAAGGCCGGCCTGAACTGCATTGGAAGACCCTGTCTCAAAAAGACAAAAATAAATAAATAAATAAATAAAATAAACAAAAATAAAAAAATAAAAAGAAATTGGGTCAGAAGCTTCACCTTCTAACACAGCATTTGTCTACCTACTCAGTTTCATTGATTCTAGTCAGCCTAACTAGTTCACTGACATGGTAGAAATACAAATATTGTATTAATATATAAATTCAGCAAACTGAAAAGTATTTTCTTTTCTTTTTTCTTTTTTTGTCTTTTTGAGACAGGGTCTCTCTATGCAGTTCATGAAGGCTGGCCTTGAACTCACTTTGTAGCCCAGGCTGGTCTCGAACTTGCAAAGATCCTCCTGCCTCAGCCTCCCGAGTGCTGGGATTACAGGCGTGAACCATGCCCGGCTCTTTGAAAAGTATTTTCACCTACATCACTTTATTATCTTTACATTTATAGTTTACAGGGATTATAAATTGCTGGGATTACAGGCATACACCACTATTCTGACCTAATTTCTGCCACTTCTAATTGTGGAACACAAACCATGAATTTATGGGCTCCAATTGCTTAGGAATAAAGGGAAATTTCATTTAGCAAGAGAATCTTTAACGTCTCTTGCAACAACCAGAAATGACACAGCAACCCTGGAATCAAACCTGTCATTTCAAGGGTCACTGTGATTGCAAACTCAGATATGCTCAGTTACACACCAGCTTCTTTGTGCATACTCTTTGTGTCACCTGACAGCCTGACAGAATTTGTCCTTTTCTTTGTCAGCAAGCCTAGGCCAGCCCTTGGAAACTCCATTTCTTCACTTGGAATAATAATAGTTTCTGTGTCATAAGCATGTTAGGAGAAATATGATCATCCATAGAAAATCCTGCCTGTTGTGTCTGGCATAGTAACTATTCAGTGAATGTTGGTAGCCTTTTAACTTTGGTGTGCGTTTTCTTTGGAGGAGTGGGGCACTGGAGATTGACACTTCAAAGAGATGATGAGCTAGTTAGGATTTTTCAGAGACTAAAATGTGGGTCAAGTGCTGTACCAATGAGCTATACCCCAGTCCCTAATTCTCTCCTTCAAGTACTTGCCCTCAGATTCACATGGGCCTGGTTTTCATGTGGTCTCTCCAACCAGTGAAAAACAAGCGTGGAATCATGTGGAAAAGAATTGCTAATTTATAAATCCTGTAACTTTCTTTCTTTCTTTCTTTCTTTCTTTCTTTCTTTCTTTCTTTCTTTCTTTCTTTCTTTTTGTCTTTTGAGACAGGGTCTCACTATGCAGTTCAGACTGGCCTTGAGCTCACTTTGTAGCCCAGGCTGGTCTCGAACTCACAATGATCCTCCTGCCTCAGCCTCCCAAGTGCTGGGATTACAGGCATGAGCCACCATGTCCGGCTCACAATAGTGTTATTTTCAAGTGCCAAGTAATATTAATAATTTTAATACCTCAATTATAGTTTCATAATACAAACACTATGTAGCACTTATGTGAAAGGGCATGTCCAAAGAGCATGACAGGTTTTTATTAAGCCAGCCCCTAACAAGGAGGACACCATTATTTTCACCTCATTTGACAGATGTAGAAGCTCACGGCATGTGACACATAACTAGTAAGTGACTAATGGGTTTGACCCAAGTAGTTTAGACCTAAATTCATGCTCTTAACCGTTACTCGCTACTAATTTGTAAGAACTGCATATTCTCCTAAGTACTTATTCAAGCCAAAGGTTTGAATATTTGGAAAACTCTGGTAAGAGCGTGATGCCGTGGCACAAGCCTTGCTACTCAGGAGGCTGCAGTAGGAGGGTCACAGGTCCAAGGACACCCTGGGCAAATTAGTGAAACTCTGCCTCAAAATAAAAATTAATAGCCCTGGGAATGTATTTCAGTAATAGAATGCCTGGCTACAACCCTTCTTACTAAAAAATATAAAAATAAGGAAGAACAAAAGGGCTGGGGAGGTAACTCATTGGTAGTATACTTGCCTATCATGTTTCAATCCCCAGGATCTGAAAACAAACAACCAGCAACAAACAAGCAAAAACCCCTCCAACTAACCTTAGAAAAATAAATTATAAAATGTAAGAAAAAATTTAAAAAGGTAGGGCCAGGGATTTAGTTCAGTGGTGTAGGTGCCTGCTTGGCAGACATGAGGTCGTGCGCTCGATCCCTGGTACCAAAAAAAAAACAAAAAACAAAAAACAAAACAATAAAAATAAATAAATAAAAGACTAAAAGATGGAGAGAAAGCACTGGATAAAGGAAGCATTTTTAAAAGTGAAAACTTGTAAAAATCCATAAGAATAGTAAATAGAATCCCAGTCCTAGAGGTGTGCTCTGTGCGGTGCAGCTGTCTTGACTGATTCATAGGGATCCTGTAATAAGCAAGACCAGTAAAATTTATGAGCAAGTTAGGATTCTCCAGAGGTTAAAGAGAAACACAAAAAGTCAATGAAATTGGCTTTCCCTGCTGTGTGCACTGGCCAACCCAATAACTGTGCTTGAAAGGCTGGGGTGATCTGACAGTTCACCTGAGATAAGAACTTGAATGGCAGGCAGGAAGACCAAAAGCCTGGACATTCTGGTGCCCTGGTGGATCTTTTTCTCTCCCTTTTCTTTTGGAAGCCAGTCACTACCAAATCCTACCCAATGTACATCCCAAGCATTCATTGGTCCTGCTCTTCAACTCTTCAGTTGTTGACTTTGTCATTAGTAACTAATAGTCACCTGGGTTTTCTGTCTGCTAAATTCTCCCTCCCTCCACCCAGTCAGTGACCCTCCGGTCTTCTCCACGTTTACCCTCTATGCTGTGCATGTTTCTCTTCTGTTTTCCTCTGTCATCCAGGTACTCTGTACTCTGCAGTCTTGGCCAGGCTCTTCCCTAACTCCTTGGCTTACTCCTGTGTCTGTCCCCTGCCTGGGATGATTGCACTACTTCTATCCTTCAAGTTCAACTCAGTTTTTTTTTTTTTTTTTGGTAGGGAGCGGATACTGGGAATTTAACTCAGGACTTCATACTTGCCAGGTAAGCACTGTGCCACTGAGCTAAATTTTTTGCCCCTCAACTCAAAGTTTACCTCTTCTGTGATAGCTCTTCTAACTTAGTTTATTCATCCTTCCTTTATTAAGCATCTCCATTCTACACTATGCTAGTAGAAAAATAAACAAGGCAGCTTCTGGTGGTGATGACTGATAAGCCCTGGGTAGGGCCCTGTTATGATTCATGTCTAGAATGTCCCCTCAAAGCTTCATTTGTCCAGGGGCTTTGGGAGGTGATTGGATTTTGACAGTGCTGTCCCTAACTTGCTGTTAGGAGGCTGAGCCTGGTTGGATGTGAATCACTGGGGACTTGACCTGTGAGGGCTTATCTCCCTCCCTGACTTCTCCCTCTGCCCTCTGCTTCTAGCTGCCATGGATGGGCAGCTTGCCTACACCAAACCTCTACCATGGCTTTCCTGCCCAGAGAGAGCTGATCATAGACTGAAATCCACCAGCCAAAATTGACTCTTCTTTAAACTGTGGGGGTTCAGTCTCAGGGATGGGAAAGGGTCTTAGTTTTTTTGCTTGTTGCTGAGATAAAATACCCAACACCCAAAGTTAAAGGAGGGAAGGTTAATTTAGCTCACAGTTTGAAAAGGTTTCAATCTGGAATCGACTGGCTCCAAGGCAGGGTGGCTAATGGTAAGGGACAGCGGTTCATGGCAGCAGAGGATAGCAAAACAAGCAAGAGAAGGTGAGACAAGCCTCTTGATGTCCTTTGTATTGTATCCAGTCTACTGAGATTAGTGCCGGGCCAAGCTAGTCTGATCCAGCAGTCACCCACCCTTAGTCCCAGCACTAAACCACGAATCAATCACACACTCTAGATTCAGCCACCTCCAAAAAAGCTGAACAAACAAACACAAAACCCCCAAACAAACAAACAAACAACCTATGACAGCATGTGGCTTTGGGGGGAACATCTAGACACAAATAATAACAGAAAGTAACTGAAATGGGTTTAGTAGTACTTTTTTTACTTCCTGTGAAAGAGAATGGCAGGTGAGCAGTGTGCTTGCTGACCCTGAGTTTCTGACCAGGGCAGTTGGGTAGTGGCTCTGATCCCTGAGCCAGGGATATTGAAAGGCAAGGTGGCGCAAGCTAATGGGTTCCTCTTGTGGCATCTGGAACTTGAGTTGTATGTAGGGAAGCATGGAAAAATCAGGCAGGACTTTGAGGTAGCAGCTTGAAAGAGAACAAGCAGGGAGGTACAACTTCTGCCCAGTAGAGGAGGGAAGTAAATCAGACTGTATCATTTGAGGTAAGGGAGCAGGATGCGATGGTAACCTGAATGAGACCAGTACAAGCAAAGATGGCCATGGATCTGACTGAAAGTTGGTCCTAAACTTCATTATAGTGCATTTGCATAATAAGATCTCCACCCAGAGGAGCACATTTTGAGCTGTATGAAAATTGGTACGTTAATGCTAAAAGACTTTCCTTTCTTGCTAAAGGCTCCTACCCTTTCCTGAAATAAAATCTCATGAAGGATTAATTACATCCCTTTGAGACCCCACAAAATTAAAAACACCCTTTGTTAGGGGCTCTCTGACTGTGGATACCAGCTTTGCTACCCCTAACTAAGTTACTTTGCCTATGGTGTTGCCTGCTGTGCTTCTCTTCTGTAATAAACTTTCACTTTAGAACTGAGTTCATTTTACATGTGACTAAATACCTATCCTGATTGATGACAGTAGGACATTCGAAAGGATGTTCAGTAGACGGTCATGCGTGCAAGTTGCTATTCTGTAGTTAGGGAGGGCTGGAGAGTCGGCGGGACAGATGGTCACTCCAGAACATCTGGAAAGTGAAATGTTTAACCACAGAGATTAACCACAACAAGACAGGGCAGGAGAAATAATGCTACAGTTCAGCCCTGGCAAGTTGGCCCAGCTTCTGTGGCCAATAGCAGAAGTTGAGGTTGGCGAGCAGTGTGGTATTACAAAGTTGGGCATGGTTGGTCTGTGGTAGTATCAAGTCTGGAATAGTAATCAAAGAATGGTCAACAGAGAGGTCTTTCCTCTAAGGGTGGTCCCTCAGCTACTGGATCTAAACCTGGAGTCAGGAATTTATTATATTGCCATAAGTTTGAGCTGACGCTCAGAAGTTCAAATATGTAGGAAATACCACATTTCTGTATGACCTGAAATCGACCGATTGTCAAGTTCCCAAGCTGGGAAGAGCATGATATAAATCATCCCAACAACTTTGCACCCCACCTCAGTCACATTACCTCCTGTGCCAAGGTGACAGAGACCTTGCCCAGTTCTTAGTCATCTCTCCACCCAGGTTCTACTGACTTGCCTGTGTCTGTGACTGCCCAATCTTGTTGGGTATGACAGCTCCTTCACACATTTAGGACACTAGAATATTTGGCAAAGCCCTGAAAGCCAGTGCCCAGAGTTCTGCTTCCTTAGATGAACCAAGAACCTCCTGCTTGAAGTCTTTGTGTTTCCCGGTGATTACCAAGAGTACAGGATAGATTTGTCCTTGCTTCTAGACCTGTAGACTTCTTATCCCTAACTCCAAATCCCCAATCTCTTGACTGTGTGGGTGTTTCTCTCTTGTTCTTTCACCACACATTTTCATGGCTCATCAGCTCCATAACTTGAAAAAGTGCTCCTCTGTTCTCCACGGGAAAGAGGGAGTAGTTCTTCAAACACAAGGGAAGACACTTGCATTTCCTTTTCTAAAGCATCAAAGAAAGGGAAAAACCAAAACAGTTAACAATGTGCACTGAAACAGTGTCTGGGTGAGGCCTCCAGGGACTGAATGAATGAGACAGTTAGTGGTGCAAGTGATGTGGACAAGAGGTGGCTGAAGGTGCCGTCTTAGATCTTGAATTTCCCCAATTTTCAATGTATTACATTTTCAAGAAGCCTTTACTAATTCCCCTAGAGCAAACCTGGAATACACCCATTTGCCTAGTGGTTAGGGCTTCAGATGGTAGGGGGATCTGAGTGGGTGAGGAGGGGAGGCACTCCTTGTGTACCCTTATATATATTTTCTCAGTTCTAGTTAAGAATACTTTGGAATTCTTTTGCAGTTGAATCTGGGTGCCTAGCTCTTGGCTGTAATCTGTGGATTGCTGGGGATGATTGCAGCTACCTTGGAGTAATTTTTGAATTTAACAGTTCACATGCTTCACTGCACTTGGTCTTCAAACTCCTCAGAGGTAAATGTTACTATTTCTATTCTGCTAATGGGAAACTCGAGTCTCAGAGAGACCAAATGAATTTACCATAGTAATACCTCTAATATGTGGGGTCACACACACATGAATTATGCAGGTTCACCTGAGTAGACAGTTTACTGCCCAACAGAGGTGTTTTAAGAATGAACTATTAATAATTATGCCAAGACTCTCAGAGTAATCTGGAGTTCTGTCTGATCAATCTGTTTTTTTTCCTCTATTTCTATTAACTTATTTTTAAAATTTATTTTTATGCCAGGGATTAGGCAACTATGCCAATTTTTATTTTTATTTTTTAGTTCTTAGGCATTGAACCCAGGGCCTTATACATGCTATGCAAGTGCTCTACCACTGATCTATACTCCAAACCCTTAATTTTTTATTGCCTTTTTAAAGGATAAATTGTAATTTTATTTTAGTACCAGGGATTGAATTCATGACTTCACATTTGCCAGGCAGTTGCTTATGCCACTGAGCTAAATCCTCGGCCCTATTTTTTTTTAATCGTAATTTTTTTACTTTAAAAATCTTGTTTCACTCATTGATAAATTTAGTTTTATGATTTCCTTCCTTTCTCAGATGGTAGACTGCTACTTCCTTTTTGAAGCCAGTGTAATCCTAGCATGAAAACTTGATAAGAGTAGTACAGTAGAAGCAGATACAGATCAGTCTATTGAATATGGATGAAAAAATCATAATATGCATTAGCTTCTAATGATGGAAAGAATATAATATATAATGACTATAAGAATATAATGATGATAACAACAATAAATAAAGCATGTATAATGGGGCAGTGTTGCAATATTAGCTACTCAAAAGGCTAAGGTAGAAGGTCAGGAGTTTGAGCTCAGCCTGCACATCTTAGTGAGACACTATCTCAAAATAAAATAACTAGAAAAAGGACTGGAGATGTATGTCAGTGTTAGAGCTTGGTCTGAATAGAGAATGGATGGTTTCTGTGTTGACCACATCTGATGGAAAAATCTGAGGGGGCAGAATTTGGAGACAAAAAAGCAATGGAAGATTTTTAACCAATGCGACTTTCAGGGACAAACATCAAGCAAGTCACAAGTTAGATATCCAGGAATTTTTGTGTATTTTGTTTCGTGCATATCCTTAATATTATCTCATGAGAAAGGCAATAAAAAGAGACTTTGGAAACATAAACATAGCTTTAAATCCAAGTAGCATACTTAATACTTACGAGAATTTTTTCATTTATGAAATGAAGAAAATAATGTCTGCTTTTCAGACTAGCTATAACAATTAAGAATGTAAATATGGTGAATTGAAGATGGTTGTACATTCTTTGTCATGTACTCCATTAAGAAATGTATTTATTTTAATTGATTAATTCCTTCCTGTGCCAAATATTTAATGAGTGTCTACTTTATGTCACATGTTTTAGGTGTTGAATAAAACAGATAAACTCCATCTGGAGATAATTAAATTAAGAGCTTTTAACCATTATTAATTATTTAGTGGTTATTAAGGTAACTAGAATATTAGAGTCTAGCTAAAAACGGACTAATTCTCTGATGTAGACATGTAAAAATATTAGGTTCAAAGGAAACTCATCATAAGTAAATTATAATTAGCATATTTCTAACCATTAATTCTTAATAAACTAAATAGAAATCATTTATTTCAAATTTAAATTAACCTCTAATTTATCTATCATTTTTACTTATATCATGATCCTCTGGAAAATGTGTAAAATGAAAAAATAAACTGAGCAAGTTACCTCAAATAAATATTCATTAATTCTATTGACTCTTCAGCACATATTTTTTGGACAACTTTTATGTGCTAGTGACTATGCTAAGCTTTAAATGTCTAACTCTTGGTGTGCATGGTGGTGCATGCCTGTAATTCCAAGTTCAAGACCAGCCTGGGCTAGAAAGTGAGCTCAAGACCAGCCTGAACTGAAACACTGACTCAAAAACAAAACAAATTTCTAACTCTAAACAATTCAAATACAGTCCATGTTTTCTGACAATTCAACTTTTCAAATCAGTGTTATAGGGAAAGCGGTGAAACTAAGAAAAAGAATGCATTGAATTACATTAATCACTTTTTTTTTTTGGTCTTTTTGAGACAGGGTCTCACTATGCAGTTCAGGCTGGCCTTGAGCTCACTTTATAGCCCAGGCTGGTCTCGAACTCACAATGATCCTCCTGCCTCAGCCTCCCGAGTGCTGTGATTACCAGCATGAGCATTAAGCTCATTTTCTACAACAGAATGATTCCTTACATTAACAGATCAAAATCTATCTACTTAAGGTAGATTCTTTCCTGAATCACATAATCTAGTTATTGGTAACTAAAAAAGTCCACTTACATATTGTTAAATTTGAATAGAATTTCAAAAAGTCTCTCAACATTTTCTATATAGTTGCTTATTTTCATTCAGAGCTAGGTAAACTTATAATTTGAGAGGAAAGAAGCAGCCTGCCAAATGCCCGCATGATGCCCAGGTATTTCTCAAGGTCTCTTTTCAGTGAATGATTAGTATGTACACATAACACAAGCAGATTTGACCTCCACTACCACCAGTGTGTAGGAGAGTGAATATGTTTTCTTTGTAACCAAGGAAAGTCACTGCTTTTTGGTCCTAAAGTATTGAACCCTTATGAAAATGCCCCAGCAAAGAACAACAGAGACAAAACACTGTGCTTTGCTTTTAACATTTAACTCATTGTCTTCTGGTAAATCACAGTTCTGTGTCTTCATCAATTAAAATTGCAAAAGGCAATAGTAGATCACAGCTCTACCTCATCTGGGTCAGGCCAGTACAATTCTTTGTCCTCTTTGTGCTTACTTGTAAGTGAAGAAGTAGCTGTTTCATGTTCTTAGAATGATCCATGACTCAGGGCTAGAGATCATATCTCATGATAGTCTGCTGTACTTGCAGGAAATATAATTTTTTGTTTTATTTTTTTGAGACAGGATTTTGCTCTACAGTTCAGGGTGAACTTGAACTCTCTATGTAGCCCAGGCTGGCCTCAAACTCATGGCGACCATCTTGTCTCAGCCTCTAAAGTGCTGGAATTACAGATGTGTGCTACCATAGCTGGCAGAAAATAAATTTTACCCCCAAAGAAACTGTTGGTTCTTTGTTCACCAGGGTCATGGTATATACCACCTTTTAGAGACTGAGAGCCAAACTGCAACCCGAAACCCACTTATTTATCACAAAGTGCCAACACTACAATTAAACCTGAATAGTGAGGTTTTAGTTTAGAAAAAACAACTCTATGTTAACATCTGTTGTCTTAAAAGAATGACACCAACATATGTGCCACAGGTTCGCCAGTACTGGTCTGTAGATTTACGTCCTCTGGACATAACACTAGCTCTGAATTCTGTTACTGGGCATTGATGCCTGGCTATGATGACCAAAGGAAAGTACAAATTAGAATTTATTTTTGCTAATTCCTGCAGCATTTTTGTTGAAACAAATATGCCTTCTGGTTAGAATTAATAATGTCTTCTGGTGTGACAGATGATATGTTTTAATCAGAGGAAGGGTGACCCCATATGGCAATTTAGAGACATAACTAAATTCTTTGTCAGTTTTGGCTTCAAGGTAGATTGTGTAACACCTCATTTTAACTCTTGGAGTGAAAGTGATTACTTTTACCAGTAGAGTGTGGCAGAAGCGATGCTATGTGACTTTTAAAGCTATATCCAAAAAGCCCTACAACTTGGGATCTGTGTGCTGGACACGTTGTGTGTGTCCAGCACATGAGCAACAATGAGCAACAATCCCAGTTGAGCCTACATTTCTAGCCATCTGTGCTAAAGCAACACACATGTGAGTGAAGCCACCCTGGGCCCTCCATGCATGTGATGCTTAATCTTCACTGTCACCTTGGCTGGTTTGAGAAACACATAGGGGATTAAGAAAGCACATTTCTGAGAGTGTCTGGCTGGGTAATGGAGCATGAACGTGGAGATTATATCCAGCTCCCAGACATGTCCTCTCCCAGACATGCTCTTCCTCTGCTCTCTGGATACTATTAGTTGATCAGCTTTCTACTTCCATGTCCTTCTGCCATGGCGTTTCTGCCTCAGAGCCAGCCAACCAGGGACTGAAACTTCTCAAACTGTGAGCTAAAGGAAAGCTCTCTTTTAAATTGTGGCTGTCAAATACAGGAAAGGATTATCCAGGAGAGAGGCTTGGGTGAGTTCCTAACTCACAAAATCATGAGATACAGAAAGTGGTCCTTGTTAGAGTATTCTGGCACCGTAGAGGAGTAAAAGTACAAAATTAACATGTTTATTGAGTTGAGGACGTTGAAAGGAGCACACAACCCATGTGGGCTGGGCTGTCTCCTTTGGCTGGATACAGAGAGACAGAGGGTTATATGACCTTTGATTGAAGTGGTGCACGGGGCGGGTATTGATGACGTGTGAGGAACTGATTGGAGTTCTCTGTGCGTGCAAACAGGAAGGGGAGCTGCAATTATGGCTGAGGAAGAAGCAGGAAATGGTAAGCTTTCCTGCTTTGGCCTTCTGCCACGTTAGACCACCGCCATAATTGTACAGTAATTTATGCTAGGGCAGAAACCTTTTAGTTGTCAGTTTTTGAGCTACTAGTTAGTGTATTCCCCTTCCCTCCACCGTGTTGGGGTTTTATGCATGCTGGGCTCTACCACTGAACCACTGCCCCGGTCTATAGTTAAAGTAAATTTTATGCAGCAACAATTGGTCATTTCTGGTGTGAATTCAGGCCTTCCACAAGCTGATACCAAGGCAGGATTAGAAACGTGAGAAATGAGATTTTGAGAGAAACACCTATGAAAGATACAGGTGGAAGGGTTGAAGTAAGGAGAGATCCTTCTGACCATAGTGTAGGTCTGGAGTCTGGGGAAGGATTAGTCAGGCAGAATCCACTGCTGCATCATAATTTTAAGAAGGTGTGATCAGGCTGGTGGGGAATCCTCAAGCCTGGTAGAAAGATTATGCTTATCCAGAATATTTGATGGTCAACTAGTTTGGACTTACATGTTATCTGTGGCATGATAAAATTGGTAGAATGTTGACCAGAAACTCACTTAAATAACTAATAGCTCTAGGTGTGGTGGTGAACATCTGTACTCTCGACTACTCTGGAGGCTATGCCTGGAGGGCCCCAAGTTGTAGGTTAGTGTGGGCAACTTAAAGAGTTTTTGTCTCAGGGTGAGGGATTTAGCTCAGTGCCATAAGCGCCTGCCTGGCAAGCATGAGGTTGTGAGTTCAATACCTGGTACAAAAACAAAAAACAACTCCTGTCTCAAAAATAAAAACTAAAAAAAGGGTTAAGGATATAGCTCAGTTTTCTCTGGGTTCAATCCCCAGTGTTGCAAAATAAACCATCAAATTGAAATTTTAAAAAACCAAGTAAAATCCTTATAGCATATCAATGGTAAGATGGTATCCCTCTCACATTGTATGCTTCTCTATTATAACTCCTAAAACATTATTATGTTTTTTGTATACCTCTGTTATGCATCAGAATTTGAGATTCTTGGAACTAGGTTCAATGTATTTTTGACTTTGTGTCTTTCAGTGACTCCCTGAGTTCTTGATCAAGAAATGCTTGTTGAAGGATTGAGAGAATAATGGTCAAATCATGTGTTCTGTGTTTTTTTCAGGATAAATTGCAGTTCATCTGATTTATTTATAGGGAATTCATTATTGATGATGGAAATAGTATCCTCCTAAGTTTACACCTCTGGCTTTCCAAGTGGCTATACTTACTTTCTTCTCACCAATGCAGTGTAACTACTACTGGCTGATACCCAAGATCCTGTGTGGGGACTGCATACATCTTGAAGCCCAAGGGCCCTAGGGATGGACTGTCCACTCCATTAGGTTGCAGGGTGGCTCCTTCGAGTTGTGTGCAGGGTGCCCTGGGGATAGGTGTGCAGGTGCCTGCTCTGACTCCAAGGGAGAACGGGAAAACTGCCATGATGCTAAGAGCTGAGACTAACTGCAGCTTATCATCTGCATCTTCCTCTAAGCCTTTCCTAGGCTCCAGAGTGCTGAACTAGTTCCCCTAAGACTTTTTCTAGTTGAGGGATAGATTTCTGGAACTTCCTATGCTTTCATCTTTCCAGAGTCATTCTCTGTGATGCTTTTAAAACTTACTTTCCTTCTTTTATAGGACATCAATTATGTAGTAATAGATAATTTGCTTTTATGTATTTTACTTTTTTTTTTTTTGGTACTGGGGATCGAACTCACAACCTTGCACTTGCCAGGTAGGTGCTTAACCACTGAGCTAAATCCCCGGCCCATATTTTACATGTGGCTACATTTCAATATCTTCAGTGAATACCTCAATCTATGGCTAGTCCTCAACCCTTAAACTGTGTTTCATTTTATCTATCTATATGATAAAATTCATCTATAAATTAGGGTACAATAAAACATTAACAATAATGAATACTTACTTAGAAAAATTAAAACAATATACTGTAAAAAGCTTACATGAATGTATAAAATTTCTTATTGTACTGTACTCACCCCTGTCCTGATGTGGAATGGTGACACAGTGCCAACAAGGTGAAATGCAGTCACAGGAGTGACACAGGCACTGATGCAGCAACTCGGCCTTGGGATGCTGATCTAGGGGAACAAAACACCCAACCTACTTTATATGCAGTACAAGTTCGTGTTCTGTAAAATGGAAGAATGAATTTTAGGAACAACAAAGGTTAAGAGAAGAATACATTTATTGAGAGAAAGAAAGCTTCTGTCTGAGGGGCAGCTGGGGTCCCAAGAGGGTTGCTAAAGGCTGTCTTTTCTAGGTGTTAGGTTTTCGGCGCAACAAGAGAGAAAAATATAATATAAAAGTAGCTTTTATTTTGAAGACGTGGAGAGAACTCCATGGCTGGAGGAGTTCTCTGCCCAGGCAGGCGCTTAGGGCGGGCCTTGGTGACACACAAGGAGCTGATTGGAACCCGCTGTGTGCACAAACAGGAAGGGGAGTTGCAGTTAGGGCTGAGGAAGAAGCAGGAGGTGGTAGGCATTTCTGTTTTAGCCTTTTGCCACGTTAGACCACCGTCATGACTGTACAGTAATTTATTCTAGAGCAACAACTTTTTCACTAGGGACTTTTATAGAGTGAGACGAGTCTAAGGTGGGGAAAACCTGGGAACTCGCAAGGTGGGCATAAGAACAGAACTATGGTTAACCAATAAGATTAATTGCTCAGGTAAAATTGATTAAATTGGAGACAAATGGGGAAGTGAGTCACATAGAAGTCAGTAGGATGTGGATGCATTTGTTTGATCTTTTGTCTTGAGGCCTGGTCCTCCCAACGCCCTGTCTGACTGCCTATAATATTTCTATCCAACTCAGTTGTCTGTAACAATGCTTTAACAGTTAATCTGATAACCAAGATGGCTTTCTGTTAGTGTCTCCTTTGAGCTCACTGATTGTTTTGTTTATAAAGTTCACTATCTGTTTTATCATCTTTTAGCTTGCTGAACACCTTATTGACTTACTTTTGGTCTCCTTTTTAATCATTCTACATAATTCAGCTGTATTTCTTTTAATTTCCTTCCCATCAGTGCCTCATGGGGAGCAATACCTCCTGCATTACGTGAGTTGGGAGTTTTAGGAGGCTTTTGTTGTTCTTGTTGTTGCCTTTCTTTTTGTTCTTTTTCTTTTTTGTGTGTGCAAGGGTTACAAGTTGGTCATAGAGGAAGATTGTGTCTCTATATAGACATCTTTTACCCTCAGAGGGTACAGTGTAATTAGCCTAGCACTTAGTTCTCCAGAAATGAACCATACTAGTTTCAATCACACATAGGCAATACATATATTGTCATACAGTAAAACTAATTAATAACAAGAACTATGCCCACCTGGCAATGGCAAAAACAAAAAAAATCAGCAACAATAATAGAGCCAGAGACAAACAATATTGAAATACCGTAAGAACAAATAAAAGCTACCACTGTACCATCTTTAACCACACGAAGTATATCTAAAACTATAATATAGGCACAAAAACTAAATAGTGCCATAAATGCCTATGAAATACAAGTTATATCGCTACCACAACAGGAAAGAATTAAACAATACCACAGAGTTAACTAAATATCTAAATATTAATGTCTTAATAGTAATACTGTTTCAAGAAACTGGAGAGATCAGGAGGAATTTTTCAGGAGAACTTTCATAGTGTACCATCCCAGCCACTAGAAAAGCCCAAAACTAGCCTGGGCCCTGAGCTAGGGAGAGGTTCCCTTTTGCACAATCTGTGACAACAGCCAGGAGAGATACAGAAGTGAAACAAAGTAAGTCACCCTAGCAGCCAACCCCTAAAAAGGGAACGCATCCTGTGCATCTCAGGATGTTAGGATGCTGTGAGGCTTGTTTATAGTCCCATTTGTTAGTTTATGGATGTTGGTACCCAGTCTTTCCTCTCTCAGGGAGGAGAGTCCCATGAGAACTGCCTGCAGTGTCTCCCTTATCAGTGGGAGAAGCCCAGGACTGTGGTGAGAAAGTGCAAGTCCACATTCCTGAGAGAGGGGCTTCCTGGGGAGTTGCCTTCTGAGCTGGGAAGATTTTACAGGGGAAGAGAAGGGCTCAGTTTTGATCTCTATAAGCTAACTTTTAATAGGAGTATCATTCTCAACATCTTTTATTTCAGAGTGGCAACTCTCCATCAGGCAAGGGTTGGTATGTAGTTAGGGCCATCTGCTGGGTGGTAGTGTGTGTGTCCACAAGAGTTTCTACAGCTGTTTGGATGTTTTTGATTAAGTATTGGTAGGAGGTGAGGAAGGATGAGATAGACTCCTAAAACTGGCAGGAGTATTCCTATCAGTTTTGAACTTTCCAAAAGTTGAGAACCAGCCTCCCCTCGATGTGTCTGGAGACCATCCTTGTTACGTTAGGCCTTGGACGTGGGTCAGTTTTTGCATCTTGGCAGTGATGTCTTTGATGACCTTATCATTGTCTCAGTCTCCAGACAACAGTTGATTAGATTGGACTTCCCATATACTCCTCCCCATGGGCTAGGAGGTAGTCTAAGGTCAGTCTATTTTGTCTCTGTATTTTCTTTAATTTTTTTTTAACTTTAAAAAAAATTTAGGTACCAGGGATCGAACTCATGACCTTCCTCTTGCTTATGCCACTGAGTTAAATCCCAGGCCAGGCCAGTCTATTTTGGTAGATGGCATTTTTATTTTTAGGCCTGTTGTGTCCAGTAGATTTAAGGCCTTTGCAGCATCATTGGTGATGAGCTCAAGCACTGCTTGTAACCTGATGATGTGGTTGAGCATATAAATGGGGGTGCAGTATTCCCATGTTCTGTCCCATATGGTTTGTAGGGACCTTAATATTGTTTAAAAAGCTATCTCATTTGGGCTGGGGGTTTAGCTCAGTAGCATAGTACCTGCCTGGCAAACTCAAAGTCCTGAGTTTGATTCCTGGTACAAAAAACAAAACATAACAACAACAACAACAAAATCCCAACAAACTGCCTTTTCTTGTCTCTTTTTTTCCAGCATAGACTTCAAACCAGGTTTTGTAAGTTGGGGAGTAATTTGGAGTCACAGCAGACACAGGGCTGATTATCCCCTGAGCCACAGACGGAGGAGTTGTCTGATTGTGAGTGCAGGTTCCCCTGTGCATTTCTGTACATTCATAGTAGGTATCATGTAGCAGGGTTTTTGTTTTAATGCTTCCCTACCACAGTAGGATTATTCCTCCAAGGGTTTTCCACTAGACTGCAGTGAGAAGAGAATTATAACAGAAAGCAAAAGAGACCTATGTTGTTGTAAGTCCATGATGATCCTCAAGCTTCTACCATGCCTCACCTGTTTGGTCTCCAGGGCAGGGCTGCTGATACGCAAGCTTCTGCCATGTGTAGACATCAGCTTCTACTGTGACTAGAGCAGGGCTGTCACCATTGGCGATGCCAGTGTCACCACAGGACCAGCTGGCTTGGTTGGTCTGGATCTCGTAGGCTGGTCCACTTGTCTTGGGCTGTGGTGGATCTAAAGACAGCTCCTGCAACTTGAACACTGGTGAGGGCACCCAAGACTACAGTGTGGGGTCCACCCCATCTAGGCCCTGTGGTGGCAAGATTCTACCTTTTGACTCAAACAGAGTCTCTGGTTTAAAAGGGTGAATTGGGCTAAACTTATGGGCATTTTTTCCCAGCCCTGGATTTCTTGCATAGCTATTCCCTAAGCCTGCATCTGTCTCCTTAGAGTTAATTTTCCTAGTTCAGGGAAATCATCTTTAATTTGATTTATAATTGGGGGTGAGTGGCCACACAAAATTTTATAAGGGGATTACCTTGTTTATTTAGCAGGGATACACCAGACATGGAGGAGGGCCATATATGACTTGAGCCTTTCTTTCTTTCTTTCTTTCTTTCTTTCTTTCTTTCTTTCTTTCTTTCTTTCTTTCTTTCTTTTCATTTTGGTGTGTTTTGAGACATGGTCTCTCTATGTGGTTCAGGTTGATCCTAAACTCACTGCATTGCCTGGGCTGGACTTTACCTCTCAGCAATCCTGTATCAGCCTCCCAAGTGCTGGGATTACAGGTGTGCATCACCATACCTGGTTTTGATCCCATTTTAAGTGTCCTTGTTGGCAATACTTCTTCAGTAATTGTTTGAGCATCTGGTTCATGTGCTCTACTTTTCCAGAGCTTCGAGATCAGTAGGCTATATGTAATTTCCATTTTATTTTTATTATTTGTGTGAGCTCCTGAACCATCTCAGTCACTAATAGTGGCCCATTGTCCAATTCCCAAAGTTAGGAGTAGTACAAACCTTGGGATGATATCCTTTAACAGCATTGTCCTTTAATAGTCCAGTGCTTCCTCTGTTCGAGTGGGGAAGCTTCACCCACCCCAGAAAGTGCAGACTACCACTAGCATAAATAAGTAGCCCCCTGCTTGGTTCAGTGAAGTCCATGAGCAAATTTTCACATGGGGTGGCACTCACATTTTGGATGCCTAAGGGCCTGGTTGGCCCTTGTTTTGGGTTGCCCTGTTAGGTACTGTTTGCAAACAGCTTGAGTGATGGCAGTGAGCCATGGCCTGTAGAAGTGATAACTTAGTAATGTTTCTAGTGTCATTTTTTTTTTCTCATGTGAGACCCTTGATGGCATTTTCTCACAAAGCTAGGGGCTGCCATCTCAGGGATCCCATCGGAGACCCTGTATCACCTTTCCTTGATGTAAGGCCCAGGCTTCTGGGCAAACCATGTCTTTTCAGCTGAAGCATAGTTTGGGGTCTTTGGGAGTGGGGACTCTGGGAGGAGGAGCAGGGCCAGGATCTCTGTTTTCAGTTATGGGGCAGCCATACCAGCTCATTTTGTTTCTGTGTCTGCTATTTGGTTTCCTTTGGCCTCTATCGTAAGTTGGTTGTGTTCCTGCAGTGTATAATGGCCTCTTTTCTTGGTCTCCAGACAGCATCTCTAAGCTGTAAAAATTCTTTTTTGTGTTTTATTTCCTATTCCCCAGCAGTTAGAAGCCTTCTCTCTCTTTGTATAACTCTTATGACCAAGTGGTGTGGCAAAGGCATAGTTGGAATCAGTATGAATTTAACCTTTTTGTCTAGTAACAGTGTCCTGGTCTGGAGTACTGGCTCAGCCCACTGAACAGGCAAAGCTGGGTGTCTACCTCAGGGTCCAGCATCACCACTGCACAGCCTGCTTGTCAGACACCCTCCAATACAGAGTGCTCCTGTCTGTGAAATATTCAACATCTGGATTTCCCAGAAGGTAACCTGTGAGATCTTCACAGCTTGAGAATACTTCACCCACAACTTTCACACAGTTTCATAACAGGGATCCTGGTTTGACTGGGAGCAAAGTGGCTGGGTGAGGAGTGTTTACTGTCAGGCTGGGGATTTAGCTCAGTGGCCTAAGTGCCTGTCTGGTAAGCCCAAGGACATGAGTTTGGTACCAGTACAAAAAAAAAAAAAAAAGCCAAGCACTTACTGTCTCTAGAGTTATGTGAAGATTTTCACATAAAACTCCTGATTCAAAATCATCCCTGGATTGGTTAGCCAACGGTGCCCCCTCTGGTCCATTAAGGTTATAACTGAACGTGGTACTTGAATTGTCACTTGCTCCAAACTTAGCTTGTCAGTTTCTGCATCAGTAGGGCAGTGGTAAAAAGTGCCTTGAAGCATGATGACCATCCTAGGGCTGCAGAGCCCAACTACTTTGACAAGTTTGCCACCAGATGATGCTAGGATCTCATGACCTGGATTAAGACTCCTATGGTCATTCCCTGCCATTTATGGACAGGTATGAAGAAAGATTTAGTTATGTCTGGCAGTTTTAAGGCTGGGCCTGAGGGAAGGCCTCTTTGATATGCTTAAATGTCCTCTCTGGGTCAGCTTCCCAGAGGAAAGGCTCCTTTTCTCACTGCTTTGTGGTTTTGTAAAGGGCTTGGCCAATGGTGAGAGATTTGAGATCCAGATGTGACAAAGATCTAGCTGCCCGCAGAAACTCTCTTACTTGGCATTGGGTGGTTGGGATTGGGAAATTTATAGCCAGCTTGCTTCTGTTCCATTTCCAGCTGGTATCTGACTTGTCAGCTAATTTGTCTTTTTTTTTTCTTTCTGAATACCTTATATTCTGCTCTCAAGAATAAACATAGGAGATCTTTAGTTTCCTGATTAATAGTCCTTTTGGGTTGGGACTGCCAAAAGGAAGTCATCTACCTATTGTAGCAAAGTACAATTGTCCCTTGGTGTGATGAAAGCTTGACAATAGGTAGGTAGTGTACCTGCAAAGAGTGTAAGTCTGGGTTAGCTGTTTCTTTAGGTCTGCGATGGGATCCTCCCATTGAAATGCAAAGATAGGTTGACCAATGAAAGGATGTAAGGTACAGACAGAAAAAGCATCCTTCGCATCTAAGCAGGTAAACCAGGCAGCACTTGTTGGAATGAGTCCCATCAGCGTGTATGGATTTGGTGCTGTTGGGTGAATAGCCTAAGTAGCCTGATTTATAGTGTGAAAACGCTGTACTGGCCTGTAGGCATTGGTCCCAGGTTTATGTATTGGCAAAAACAGGGTGTTCCAGGAGAACTAGCATCTACTTAAGATTCCATGATCTGAGAGCTATTTTGAATGTCTTTGAATGCCTTGTATGGCCTCCTGGGAAAGTGGGTATTGGTGAACTCTAACAGAAGCTGTCCCTGGCCTTAATTCCATGGTCACTGGTGTCCTATTTATAGCCAGTCTTGGGAGTTATCCTTAACTCATAACCCAGGAATCCTATGCACCAACCCAATTAGCTCACCTATTTTTGGCTTTTGTGACTTGTCTGAATACTATCTTCATTTAAAAAAATTTTTTTTGAGGCAGGAATTCACTATATGGTTCAGGCTGGCCTTGAGCTCACTTTGTAGCCCAGGCTGGTCTCAAACTCACAGTGATCCTCCTGCCTCAGCCTCCCCAGTGTGCACCACCATGTCCAGTGAACAATTGATTTTAACCAGTGTTCCGTGTTTCTGTTTGCCATAGCACAACTAGTTTAGGTTGTAACGCTGGCTTCCTCAGAGCCACAGCACTTTTCTAATACACCAGAGTCATGTGAACTAACTGGTTTAGCAAGAAAAACAATGTTTTGTTCAGTAAGACTTCTTCCTTCTGTTGAAGCATGCACTGCTTATATGAACAAG
>PVLA01016606.1:0-20187 GCA_004027455.1 Hydrochoerus hydrochaeris
GCATCTTCTAATCTGTTCCATTGATCCTCAGGTCTATTTCTTTGCCAGTACCAAGCTGATTTTATCACTGTGGCTTTATAGTACTGTTTCAAGTCAGGAACTGAGATGCCTCCTGCCTTGCTTTTGTTGCCTAGAATTGCCTTTGCTATTCTAGGTTTCTTCTGTTTCCAAATGAATTTTAGGAGTGTTTTCTCTAGATTTGTGAAATATGTCAATGGTACTTTGATTTGGGATTGCGTTAAATCTGTATAACAGTTTTCGGAGTATAGCCATTTTCACAATGTTGGTTCTTCCTAACCAAGAGCAAGGAATGTCCTTCCATTTTCTAGTATCCTCTTCAATCTCCTTTTTCAGCATAGTATAATTTTCAGCATATGGGTCTTTTGCATTTTTAGTTAGGTTGATTCCTAAGTATTTCATTTTTTTAGATGTTATTGTAAAGGGCGATATTTCCATAATTTCTCTCTTAGTGACTTTTTTGTTTGTGTACAGGAATGCTATTGATTTTTGAGCATTGACTTTGTATTCAGCTACACTACTGAACTTGTTTATTATGTCTAGCAGTCTTTTAATGGAGTTTTTAGGTCTTCTATATAGAGTATCATGTCATCTGCAAATAGTGATAATTTCACTTCTTCCTTTCCTATCTTTACTCCTTTTATTTCTCTCTCTTGTCTGATTGCCCTGGCTAGTGTTTCCAGAACTATATTGAAAAGGAGTGGTGATGGTGGACATCCTTGTCTTGTTCCTGATTTTAAAGTAAAAGCTTTCATTTTTTGTCCATTTAGTATAATGTTGGCTGTTGGTTTGTCATGGATGGCTTTTATAAGGTTGAGGTAGACGCCGTGTATTCCGAGTTTCTGAAGGGTTTTTATCATGAACATGTGTTGGACTTTGTCAAAAGCTTTTTCTGAATCTGTTGGGATGACCACATGGTTTTTGTTTTTGGCTCTGTTGATGTGGTGTATTACATTTATTGATTTGCATATGTTAAACCATCCCTGCATTCCTGGAATGAACCCCACTTGGTCATGATGTATAATCTTCTTGATGATTTGCTGCATTCTATTTGCCAGTATTTTGTTGATAATCTTTGCATCAATGTTCATTAGTGAGATTGGCCTATAGTTCTCTTTTTTGGTTGGATCTTTCTCTGGTTTTGGTATCAGAGTAATACTTGCCTCCAGGAATGATTTAGGGAGGATTTCTTTTTTCTCAATTTCATTGAAGACTTTAAGGAGTACTGGCATCAAATCTTCTCTAAATTTCTTGTAGAATTCAGCTGTGAATCCATCAGGACCTGGACTTTTCTTTGTTGTTAAGTTTTTAATTGCATTTTCAATTTCAATAGCCGATTTTGGGTTGTTCAAAATTGCTATATCTTCTTGGTTCAGCTTTGGTAGTTCATATGTTTCTAGAAATCTGTCCATTTCCTCTGTGTTTTCCACTCTATGTGAGTAGAGATTTTCAAAGTACGTATTCATGATCTCTTGAATTTCCATGGGATCTGTAGTAATTTCTCCCTTTTCAGTCCTTGTTGCATGAATTTGGGTTTTTTCTTTCTTTCTCTTGATGAGGTTAGCTAGGGGCTTGTCAATTTTGTTGATTCTCTCAAAAAACCAGCTTTTTGATTCATTAATTCTTTGTATTTTTTTTTTTTTTTAGTTTCAATTGCATTGATTTCTGCTCTAATCTTTACAATTTCCTCTCTACTATGAGCTTTGGGTTTAGCTTGCTCTTCTTTTTCTAGATGCTTGAGATGGAGCATTAGGTTGTTTATTTATGCTCATTCTGTTTTCTTGATATGACAGTTTCTTGCTATATATTTCCCTCTTAAGACTGCTTTTCATTGCATCCCACAGATTACAGTATGTTGTTTCTATATTTTCATTGAATTTTAGGTATTGCTTTATTTCTTCTTTAATTTCTTCTGTAGCCCACTGGTTGTTCAAAAGGTTGTTATTTAATTTCCATGTATTTATGCAGGTTTTGCAATTTCTTTTGCCATTAATTTCCAATTTCAGTGCACTATGGTCAGATATTATGCATGGTATGATTTCAATACCTTTGCATTTGCTTAAGAATGTTTTATGGGATAATATATGGTCTATTTTGGAGAATGTCCCATGTGCAGCTGAGAAGAATGTATATTCTGATGTGATCGGGTAGAACACTCTGTAAACATCTACTAAGTCCAATTGCTCACAGGTATGATTCAGTTCTGTTATTTCTTGGCTGACTTTTTGTCTAGTTGATCTATCTCTTTGTGACAATGGGCTGTTAAGATCTCCTGTTATAATTGTGTTCTTGTGTATTTGGTTTTTCATGTCCATTAGTTTCTGTCTTATATAGTTGGGTGCTCCTGTGTTTGGTGCATATATATTTATAATTGTTAGTTATTCTTCTTGAATTTTACCACTAATAAGTATATAGTGACCTTATCTATCTCTTTTAATCATTTTAGGTTTGAAGTTCACATTGTCTGCAAATAGAATAGCTACCCCTGCTTTTTTCTGGGTTCCTGTTGCATGGAATACTGTTTTTCATCCTTTGACTTTTAATCTATGAGTTTCCTTTTGGGTCAGATGTGTTTCTTGTATACAGCATATTGTGGGGTCCTGTTTCTTGGTTTGTCATCTGTCAATCTATTTCTTTTTATAGGTGAATTGAGGCCATTTATATTTATGAATAGCACTGATATGTACTGGCTCGACTTTTCCATGTTATGTTCCAGTTCTTTCTTTTTGCTTTTCCCTATATTTAATTGCTTATCCTATCTGTTTGTTTCTTTCTGTTGTTGTTTTGGGGATTGTGGTCATTTTTATCTCTATCTAGTAGGTCTTTCAGTATTCTTTCTAGGGTTGGTTTGGTGGACATGAATTTCTTCAGTTGTTCTTTGTCATGGAAGTATCTTGTTTTTCCATTAAATTTGAAGGAAAGTTTTTCTGGGTACATCAGTCTGGGTTGAAGGTGTTTTCTTTCAGGGCTTGAAATGCCTCACTCCAAGCTCTTCTTGACTTGAGGGTTTGTGCTGAAAAGTCTGCCGTGATTCTAATGAGCTTTCCCTGATAGGTGAGTTGTGTCTTTTCTCTGGCAGCTTTTAATATTGTTTTTATGCTGTATGTCTGAGATCTTAATTATTATGTGTCTGGGTGTAGATTTATGTTGATTGTGACTGTTTGGTGTTCTATATGCCTCACTTATCTTGCATATCAGATTCTTTCTCCATGTTTGGGAAATTTTCTGCTATTATTTCTGTAAATACTTTATGTATGTCGTTTGCCTGGACTCTTGTATCTTTGCTAATGCCCATTATTCTTATATTGTTGCTCTTGGCATCACCATGAAGCTTCTGGATTGTCATTTCATGCTGCTTTGTTATTTTTAAAAGTTCTATCCTTTCCTGATCACTTACTGTGATCCTGTCCTCAAGGTCCAAAATCCTATCCTCAGCTTCCTTTAGGCAATTTTGTACGCTTTCAATAGAATTTTTGTTTCTTGGATGTCTCTTTGAGCTTGTTTCATGAATTCTGCTTGTTTTCTATATTGTTCATTCAAAGTTTCAATCAGTTTCCCATGCTCATATATTTTTTCTCTAGTTCTTCTTTAGCTGCATTCAACAACTCCTTTACTAAAGTTGTTATTTCTATCTTTACATGGGAGACTACTTCTAATTTGATTTCCTCTATAGCCTGTTGCAATTGTTTTTTTATTTCACTTGCTATCTTTTCAGAGATTCCTGGTGTGTTACTTTTGGGGTCCTCTATTTCAATGTCTCCTATACTTGCTTCTGGTGAACTATATGTTTGAGACTGCATTGTGCTTTTTCATTTTGTCATTTTCACTCTGCCTGGTGTTTTCTCTGTGTAGGAGGGGATCACACACACTCTTTTCAGACACACCAAAGTCTTACAGTTAGTTGGTGGGGGTTTTACTACTGGCCCTATTGATCCACTGTATACCTCTATTCTAGTGGTATACTCACCACATTGATACAGTCAATCCAGTGTAGTCCAACGTTCACCACCTGGGAGCAAAGTTCCAAATTTTCTCACACTAACTGGATACCACTGAGATCTTTGATGTTCCAGGTAGGAGGGCAGGCCCATCTGTAGCAGTCCAGGGCAGTCTTCAGTCTTGGGCGGGCCTCCTTGATGTTCCTGGTGGCAGGGCAGGCCCACAGGGGAGGTTCCTACCCCTGAGGTGGGCTTGCACTGAGTTTCGGGTGGCAGGGCGGGCCCTTGGTGGAGCTTCCTGGCAGCCTACCCCTGATGCAGGCTTTGGCTAAGTTCCCGGAGGCAGGGTGGGCCCATGGTGGAGGTTCAGGACAGCTTCCCCCTGATGCAGGCTTCCACTAAGTTCCTGGAGGTAGGTTGGGCCCATGATGGAGATTCTGGGCAGCCTAGGCCTGATCCAGGCTTCTGCTAAGTTCCCAGAGGCTGAGCGGGCCCACGGTGGAGGTTCTGGGCAGCCTAGGCCTGATACAGGCTTCTGCTAAGTTCCCAGAGGGAGGGCGGGCCCATGGTGGAGATTCTGGGCAGCTTACCCCTGATGCAGGCTTCTGCTAAGTTCTATAATACTATTTCTGTACTCCAACATCTGTTTTATTATTTTACACATCTATGCTTAGGCCAGTACTGCTTGATCTTGATTTCTGTACCTTTGTGGTAAGTTTCTGAAACTGGAAATGAATTGTCCAACTTTGTTCTTTTTGAAAATTGTTTTGGATTCTTCCAGGCATCTTGCATTCTTACATTAATTTTAAAATCACTTTGTCAAGCCAAAGTGTGGTGCCAAGTGTGGTGGCACACACCTGTAATTCCAACACCTGTGATTACAACATATGGGAGGCAGAGGTAGGAGGATCACCATGAGTTTAAGGCCAGCATAGGCTACATAAGTGAGTTTTAGGACAGCCTGGTGATCACAAATATAGCTACATGGCACAGCACCTGCCTGTGAAGCATGATTTCCTGAATTTGATTCCCAGTACTCCCTCCAAAAAAGACAACCTGCACTACATATGGAGATACTGTCTTTAAAAAAAAATAAAAGTAATCCCTTTGTCAATTTATTTAAAAAGAAATGACATCTTTGATTAAGACATGATTTACATTGAATCTACAGGTCAATTTGGGGGATATTGCTATCCTAATATGCTGAAAATTTCTTATTCATAAATATGCATTGTTTGTATTTATTTAGGTCTTTTAAGTTATTTTAATTATGCTTGTGATCTTTCATTCTTATTCCTTAGTACTATTGCATGGTATCCTTGTGAATTGTGTCTTTAGAGTAGTTGCCTGTACTATCAGACTTGATACTATCAAACATAACAGAGGGAATAAAGTCAGTCAAGAAAAAACAACAATCTAACAAACCAGATTTAAATAAGATCACTCATAGTAAGACAGAGTAAGTAATATAGAGCTTCAGATTAAGTTAATAGGAATTTAAGGATGGTTACCACAGTATATCCTGCTATTTTTGAAATAGTTGTCTGTGCCCTCAAATCTAGTACAAGTAGACAAACTGAAACAGAATATAATCAAACTAAACAGAGCAATGAGGATAATGTGGATTTTAAATCCTGATACACTATTAACAATGTCCTCTGACTTCCTTTTTTAGACAGTTCCTCCCCTTTTACTTCCCCAGGGTGCATTGTACGTTTGTGGGTCCCACTAACTCCTTTAGTTTTTAGATAGGGGGGACAACCCACTATTTACCTAAGTGGTTCTGAACTTTTTTACCCCTGAGCTTGATCTTAAGTTATATTCCTTTACCTTCAAAAGACTCAAGGTTTTTCTTCCTTATAGCTGAGTAGTTCTCCACTGCATAAAAGTGTCATGTCTTTCCAACCTATCTTTGGCTGCTGGATGATCTGCCCCTATTTCTCTCTGGTTCCCTGTCACATAAAGCATTATTTTCTCATGTTTGACCTTTGGTCCATAAACCCTCATTTAGGTTGATTATGTTTCCTATTCAGAGCATCTTGATGGACCCTATCTCCTGATCTACACTGCCTGTGTTTCTTTTTTTTAGTGTATCAAGGCCAGCTATATTAGAGATTACAGCCCACCTTCTCTGCCTCATCTCTGCTATGCTATTTTTCTGCCATTGGTTGTCTACTTTTCTCCTTCATTCCACTATCTGCTCCATTCATTGAGGCCTCTCTGCCACTGTTCCTGAAACCCTGGTGTTTTTTTTCTCACTCTAGAATGTCCTTTGGTATTTGTTGTAGTGTTGGATTGGTGGTCATGAACCCCCCAGTTCCTCCTTGTCATGGAACCATCTTGTTTCTCCATTAATTTTGAGAGACAGTTTTTTAGGGGACATCAACCTGGGTTGGAGGTTATTTTCTTTCAGGGCTTGGAATACTTCACTCCAAGCTCTTCTTGATTTCATGGTTTGTGTTGAGAAGTCTGTTGTGATTTTTCATGGGTTTTTCTTTATAGGTGATCTTTTCCTTTTCTCTGAAAGCTTTTAATATGCTGTTCTTGTGATGAGTTTCTGGGATTTTGATTATTATATGTCTGGGTGTAGATCTGTTTGGGTTGTAGCTAGATGGATGTAGATGTAGATGTAGATGCCACATACATCTGAATATCATTTCCTTTTCCTATGGTTGGGAAGTTTTCCTTAATTGTTTCTGTAAATAGCCTTTCTGTTTAATTTGTGTTTACCCCTGCTTCTTCACTCACATTTTTTATTCTTAAGATATAGATCCTCTTGTAATCTTCTAGCTTCTGTATTGTTGCATCCTGTTTCCTTATTATTTTTAAGAGATCTTTCCTTTCATGATCACACATTGCAAACCTATCTTCAAGTTTTGATAGTCTATCTTTAGTTTCTTTCAAGCAATTTTGCCAGCTTTCAATGGAGTTTTTAATTTACTAATAATCTCTTTGAATCTGTTTCATGTACTCTAGATTTTTTCATATTCTTCATTTTATGTTTCCCTCTATTCTATGTTCCTCATTCTTCCATTGTGTCTTCTTGAGAGATGCTTAGCATTTATTTCCAGTCACATGGTAAAAAGGAAACAATTTGTGTGCCAAAAATGTTTCCATAGATTTGAGATCTAAAAGTGGTTAAATTTAATTATGTCAACCTGATTGGCTTAGGAGCCACCAAAGGTATTAATAAAGTACCCTTCTAGGTGTGTCTGGGTTGGTCATGGAGGTTTGCCCTTGGGTACTGCATCAGGATCTTCATCTCTTCCTGTTTATTGCTGTTCCTCTGCTCTACTTCTTGACCTCCAAGAAATAACTATTTTTACTCTGACATCTCTCTTTACTGAGATATTTATTTTGGAGCCAAGCTACTATTACTATGAATATTCTGAAATCTTGAGTCAAATTAAACCTTTCTTCTTTTACATTGTGTGTGCTAGTAATGTGTCCTAGTAGGAAAGCTACTACAAAAGTGAATATAGAAAAAAGAATCAACTTGATGCACCTAGGGATTTACCAATCATGGAGGAACACATTTCTTCCTCACTAAAGTCAGTCAGTTGACCCTATATGAAGCCAACTACATGTATGCAGTTTTAAATTCAGACCAGTGGATGATATCCATAATCACAAATCACAAGTTAACAATGGATGACATTAGAAAGGACAAAAATCATAGAAATAAAGTGAGTATTTAGAGTTTCAGCCATACTCAAAGATATGTGGCCCTCCACATTGGGTACAGATACTGATTTCTTTTTCTTTCTTATGAATTTTATAGTCATCAAGAATAGGAAGCAAATCTGTAATCTTGATGTCCTGGGGGGAACAAATAATAATTCCCTTACTACAAAATAAGTGCAAGACTTTCAAAATGGCCAAGGAGCAAAACTTCTTAAAAGAAACTAAGGATAGACTATCAAATCTTGAAGACAAGTTGGCAGTGTGTGATCATGAAAGGAAAGATCTCTTAAAAATAACAAGAAAACAGGCAGTAAACAAAAGCTAGAAGATGACAAGAGAACCTATAATTAAGAATAAGAAATGTGAACAAAGAAGCTGGAATACATACAGATGAATTACAAAGGCTATTCACAGAAATAATTAAGGAAAACTTCCCAAGCATGGGAAAAGAAAATGACATTCGGTTATGTGAGGCATACAGAACTCCAGCCACCTACAACCAAAACAGAGCTACACCCAGACATATAATAATCAAGATGCCAGAAATTCAATATAAAAAACAGAATATTAAAAGCCATCAGAGAAAAGAAACAGATTACCTATAAAGGTAAGCCCATCAGAATCACAGCTGACTTCTCCACACAGACCATCAGATCAAGAGGAGCTTGGGGTGAAGTGTTCCAAGCCCTGAAAGAAAATAACCTTCAGCCCAGATTGATGTACCCTGCAAAACTGTCACTAGAAGTTGATGGAGAAACAAGATGTTTCCATGAAAAAGAGGAACTGGGGAAGTTTGTGACCACCAATCCAACCCTACAGAGAATATTGAAGGACATTCTAGAGAAAGAGAAAAAAATACCAAGATTTTTGGAACAGTGGTAGAAAGGCCTCAATGAGTGGGGCAGGAAGTAGAATGAAGAAGAAAAGTAGACAAACAAAGGCAGGAAAATAGCATAGCAGAAATGAGGCAGAGAAGGATAACTAGAAACTCTAACATAGATGGCCTTGATACGCTATATTGTAAATAGTGCACCAGGATTTAAAACCCACATTACTCACACTACTCTGCTTAGATGTATTATATTCTGTTCCAGTCATTCTACCTGTACTAGATTGGAGGGCACAGACAGTAATCCTGAAAATAACAGGATATAGTACCGTAATCATCCTTAATTTCCTATTAACTTAATCTAAAGCTCTGTAAAACCTACACTGTTTTACCATGATTGATCATAATCGAATCTGGTTTGTTGGATCACTGTTTTGTATTGATAGATTTTATTCAAAGCTGTTATGATTGATAATATCAAGTCTGAGAGTATAGGCAACTGCACTTAAGATGACAAGATCCACTAGAATATCCACTATATTACCTGCCTTTGAAGTTTTATACTGTCTACAATGTTTTATTTTTACTAATATTGTTATTTACTGCTATACTCAATTATACTGCCATATTCAATTATGCCTGATGATATAGACATTCTATTGAAGATAATAAGAAACAACACAGCAATCATTGTAGATCACCTTGTACTGTGGCTTTATACAACTTTTGGTTTCATGTTTTTATAGGGATTTGTTTTGTTTTGTCTTGCTAAGTTTTGTTTTTCCCTCTAATACAGAAAGGATAGAAATACATGTAGAGACTCATATATGCATAGCTGTCTACACTCTCACTGTTTGACTATCTACTTTGTATGCTTTAATTTTATAACGAGCAACTATTTCTAAGAGGACAATATGTAATTTATTAACTAGTGATTTCTTTTTTTTTTTAATTCTGTATTACCTCTACCCTTTACATGCTTTTGTTTCTCTTTAAATAAAAAAAATAGCCAAGGAGAAGGCTACACTGGAGAAGTTTCTGGTCCTACCACCTTGCCCTTGTTTTTCAACACTGATCTCTATAGGAGATTCACCCTGGTTACTCTGCCACCACTATGACCTCTTCTTATAGATAACAGCCCAGGACAATTAGTCAGCACTTTTATAAAACCTATATTCAGAGATTTGGAAGTATGAGGTATATAGCTGCCATAATTTTTTTTTAATTATGTTATCCAAAGGATAATTTTTGAAGACAACAGTTCACTTAAATTTTTTGACACACTTCCAGTTTCTACTCTTTACCTTTTTCTAAATCCCCTTTACATTTGAGCCACCTTGCTAGGATTCTACCATTTATAAACTGCAGCTATTTAAATTATGCATCTTTATAAATTTACTTTAAAATTGATAACATAGGGCTGGGGTTTTAGCCCAGCAGCGTAAGTGCCTGCCTGGCAAGTGCGAGTTCTTGAGTTCTATTCCTGGTTCCCCACTATGCCCCCCCCCCAAAAAAATGATTTTTAAAGTTACTCAGTTTCACAGATCTAACATTTTCATTTATGAAATTAAGATATTATGGGTACCTATGTCACAGGTTCAGTATGTAAATTAAATGATTTAACATAAAAAGAGTACTTACAGTATAGTCTGAAATATGACGTGTGACAATAAACACATTATTATTATTCAAGTAGTTATTGACTATCTACATGTTAGCCCTGAAACCCACTGCAACCGGGGCCACTCTTTCTATTTAATATCCTGAAGACACTAACAGAACAGTCACTCCCATCTATGTAAGATCCTATGCATTTCTTAATATTTCTTACATTTTCCTATTCACTCACTCGCTCACATAAAGCTACTTTGAAATTTTTGTCTCATAAATACGGACACAGAGAGAGCACTTTTTATGGGCAGTATTCAAAAGATTAGAGGGATAGAAGAAATTTACTTTGTAGAAATTGAAGTTAGAGATTAGTGCACTGGTCATACTAGAATATTTACCTAACACATGTGAAGCCCTGTATTGGATCTTAAGTGCCATAATAAAGAACAAATAAAATTTAAAGTATTTTTATAACACACCTTTGTCTTCTCTATTATGTTTTTATACCAATCAGTCACTTTCATTTTAAGTGTTTTTTCAAGATGCCAACCAACAATCTTAACAACAACAAAAGTTATTTTAAAAAATTTACCCTGTATGTTAATGTAACTTTCTCTTCAGCTACAAACTGACCTCCAGGTGATACAGACAAGATAGCACTGAAAGGACTTTTTGTCACAGTCTAAAGAATAATTTCACTGGGGTCTTCTCCCAGACAAAGTGACCAGAAACTTTAGTTTTTAAGTCACACATAGAATGGCATTTCACTAGATCTTCTCAGAGAAATCTTGATGAAAGAAATGGTTTCTAATTTCATCTGAATCTCAACATAGCTAACAAAAAATTTATCTTTCACATAAATATATCTTCTGTTGTCTATTTCATGTTAAAAATTTGTTGTTTTTTCAACTTGAGGCTTCTGTGTCTAGTAATGTGTCTATTGAGACATTCATTGTCTTGGTTTTGGTGACAGTGGCATTAAAACAATGGATATAAATGTATTGGACTAGCTGGTCAAGTCATATGATAGTATGGGATATGCACTAACCTGGGAACCAGAAGACATGAGAAAGGGTCAGTTATTCTGCTATCCTAGACACCTTATCTTGTAACAGCTCCTCAGGTGTTCATGTATATTATCTACCCTATATAGGCTTCACATTTGCAATTCTCAATATGTATTCTCCCAAACACAAAGAAAAACTGTGATTTGTTAGTGGAAAGCAGTTTGTACAGAAAGAAAATGCATGTGTTTTAGAGTCAAAAAGACTTTAGTTCACTGCCTTTCTTCAGACAAAATCCAAATGCAACCAATAATTTTCTTGTCGAGTTACTATGAGAGTTAATACAAATAACAGATGAAAATTTTGCATGAAATATCAGTGTTGTAAGTTACATCTTTAGAAATGAGGATAATTTAAGTATTTGAGACAAGAATTTGACTCTAGATAAATCTAAAAGAACTCTGACTTTCCAAATAAAACCATTTCAAAAAATATATCATCCATAAAAACCATAGGGCATCTGAAAATATAATTTTAATCACATTGTTCTAAATGTCTTTTTGTTTATATTGTTTCTTGATTATACAGCAAACTACATCATTAGCAGTTCTGAAAATAGCAATTAATCCACTTTGATCTTTAAATTAATGTTGCATTTTTTGTTGATGGGGCTCAACCATGGTTTGTCAAAAGGGCAAAATGATTATTCCTGGTTTGCAACTGAGAATGTTATTGTGCAAAGAGTAAGCAGTTTTTCGATTTTTTCAATGTATGCTTCAACATATGTTTGGAGTCTATATCATGGACATTAGTGTTAAAACTGGAACTGAGACTATTAATTAAAACCAGAGGTCTTTTTGTTCTCTTTTATATTTTAGGATAGAGCCACATATATATTCATTCTTCCCATGACAGAGAATACTTAACACTTTTATGGGATGAGAATCTTGGAAAGGAAAAGTAAATCTAACCTACAATGAATTTACAGCTAAATAAAGTTATAAATAATCATAAGCTGTGTCCTAGCCATCAGATATCCCAGTGGATGACACAAAGTTTTCTACTGCCTCTGTCTTCATTTTCACTATTTAATGTTCCCCACTTAGAATTACACAGAAAATGAAATTGACCAAATACAAGTGAGCAAAAACTTTTAAATCTATTCTTGAACTGAAGAGTCCTCCCTTCATTGTAGTGGGAATTCAGATTTCCAGAAAACAAGTTTTTGAATATGCATGCCAAGGTTTCCTTGATGATTCTTTGTATCTCTCTTTCTCAGCTGTTGACAGTCTTTCTTTATTCTCCACCTTTACCGGCAGATTTTCCCCTGATCTTTAGGAATTGTTTCTAGCATCCCTCTCCATTCTTTTATTAACACATGTTGAGTGATGTCCTATATTTCTTTATTTTAAACCATCACTATAGAGCTCAAAGTTCTTTGAGAAGTTACAATTCACACTTGTTATGTAAACAAGAAAAAAAATAAATAGTTAACTGGCTATTAGAGAATTTAAAAGGCAAAAGGGGACATTTTCTGTTAAATCTACATTGGAGAAACACAGGCTATGGGGTGTGGAAGCATTAGGAATGGGAAAGAGGTGTCAGTACTCAGGTCTCTTAGGAGAGATCACTACTCACCCAGGACTGGAACTGAAGAGCCTGACAGAGAAATGCAGTCCTCTAAGCTGAATGTTATAGGCTTATCTGGGGCTAGTTCTGATAGGATGGAAAAATGCAAATTATAATCACCTGCTATTTCTGAAAATAATCACTGCCAGGGTAAAGACCTATTATCTGACTAGACCTGAAAAAAATAGAAAATAAAAAATAAAAACCTGGGAGAAATTCCTTTTTACCCACCTAGCCTTCTAGATTTTTCTCTAATGTTCTTTATTGTCAATGCATAATGGGGACTAACTGGCAAAATATAAATGAGCCTCAATATCAATAAATCACAGCAGGATAGTGTGGATGGTTTTGAAACTAAGAAACAGTAGCTTAGTAACCATTTATGGTTCAGACTTTAGCCATTCACATCCATAAACATTCCTCTACTCAAACTCAATTTCAATAAAATGATAGAAACCACTTTATTCTTTAAGTCAACAAAATCCTTTGAGTATTCAAATGCACTTTCAAAACAACCCCTGCATGCTCACCACCATCTAGACACTTGTTTCCCTCAGGTAACCAGTATGGAGAGGAAAAAACAGCTAGATCTGCCCCTGTACACCCACTGTCATCAGAAGACTTGTTTCCTGTGGGCAGCCAATGCAGGCAGAGAGGAAAAACCCAGACCCACCACTGGGTGCCCACAGCCATATGAAGGCTTGCCTCCTGTGGGCAGACAGTGTGAATGGGGAGAAACAACCAGATACACCCCATATACCTACAGGCTGCCATTGGAGATACTTGCTTCTCACAAGCAGCCAGCACAGGCTGGGAGATTCAGACAAACACACTCCTGTGCAACTGCTACCATTGGGGTAATCTTAATGTAGCCACACAAGCTGAAAGAAGCAGCAGCCCTCATGGCCATTAGGGATGCCTCAGTGTCACCACATGGGTTTGGAGAAGCCCACCCCATACCCCACTACCCCTCCCAGGAAACTGGGTTCAGAGAAACCAAGGTGCTCAGCCCATCCCCCATACTGCAGAGGTGAGGCCAACGTGGGAAATGCCTGGTACCCCAAAACTGTCTTATTGGGAGGAACCAAGGAAAATATCAAGACAAGCAAATAGTAATCTTAGACCTCTAGCCCACACAGAACAAGTCTAAGAGACAGAGATGGAAGAAAATAGAAGTCACACATCTGAAATCTCTGACAGGATAGCAAATGAAGTAAGGAAACATGAGGCTGCAAAAGTAACCAGATCAGAAATATCTCAAGTAAAAGAAGAAATCACAAACATAATGAAAGAATTACTGAGCATAACTAAAGAAGACAGATTAAAAAAAAAGAGCATAGGAAAATGATGGAAACCTTGAAGGAACAATACAAGAAGGAACTATAATGCATGAAACAGATTCAGTGAGATATCCAGGAAATTAAAAACTCCCTTGAAAGCTGTAAAACAGCTTGACAGAGAATGGAGGTAAACTTTCAGACCTTGAAGACAGGATTTCAGCTAGAGATTGTGAACAAAAAAGATCTCTTAAAAATAACAAGGAACCAGGAAATAATAATTCAACAGCTTCAAGATGACATAAGAAAAATAATTTAAGAGTGACAGGTGTCAGCAAAAAAGCAGGCCAACACAAATAACTATTTAGAAAAGTTATCGAGTCCTGACTTAGATCCCTGATCTCCCAAATGAATGTACAGTGGAAGTTAAATAAAATTGTAAATGATGTTAGGGCACTGGGAAGGTCAAAATCCCTTAATTAAGCTCAAGACTCTGAGGGCTAAGACAAAGACTTCTCTGGATCAGTCTATTTTTAATAGTTCAACAAGAGGAGGAGAAACTGAGGAAAGCACAGGCAATGAGCAGGAAATGGAGTCACTTCAAGGATGTCTCCAAGTAATGAAGTCAATTCATTAAAACTGTCTTATCATGAAGGCATGGTAGAAGTGAGACAGTAGGAGTAAAATCCCTCCAGCTGCAGCCTCTATCTTGTTAATTGAGGTTGGAGCCAAGTACCCACAGCTGTGGCCTTATCTTACCATTTGAGGTATCTTTGGTTACTACAAACCTTAGCCAAGATCAGTGATTCACAGAGGTTCACTTACTATGAATCAGCTCCCATTGCAAGGCAAGGGGCCAAGGCCTAGGACAGACTCACAGATAAACACAGAAAGCCAAATAGTAAAATTCAAGTCCTGCTCAGAGCCACGTCGTAGTGGTCTCCAACAAGAAGTAATAGCAGAAAATGTCCCAAACATGGGAAAATGATCTGGCATACAGATATGTGAGGCATATAGAACTCCAACTAGCCATAACCAAAATGAATCTATAACATTAGAGAAAAATCTAAAAGGCTGGATAGGTAAAAAGGGAATTTTCCCCGGTTTTTATTTTTTTCAGTTCTAGTCAGATAATAGTTCTTTACCTTGGCAGTGATGATCATTTTGAGAGAAAAGAAACAGATCATCTATAAAAGAAAACCCATTAAAATAATGGCAGATTTCTCAACACAAACCACCAAGTCAAGAACTTGTAGTGGAGTTTTCAAATCTTGAAACAAAACAATTTCTAACCCAGATTGATGTATGCTGCAAAACTATCTTTCAAAATTGGTGGAAAAACAAGACACTTCCATGATAAAGAACAACTGAAAGAATTCATGACCACCAAACCAACCCTACAAAGAACACTGAAGGATATTCTAGGGAGAGAAAAAGATGACCACAATTCCAGGAATAGCAGTAGAGGGGGATCACTAAATAGGGAAGGCAACTGAACAAAGGGAAAAAGTAGAAAACCAAAAGCAGAAGGATAGCTTCACAGAAATGAGCCAATGAAAACCAGTTGTAACTATTAGTGTAGATGGCCTCAATTCACCAATAAAAAGAAACACGGGGAGAGTGGATCGAGAACAAGATCTATCAATATGTCATATACAAGAAACACATTTAAGGAAATTCATACACTAAAAGTCAAAGGAGAGGAAAAATTCAAAAGGAAATTCATAGATTATAAGTCAAAGGAGAGAAAATAATGTTGCATGTGACAGGAAACCAGAAAACAGTAGGGGTGACTTGCCCTTCAACCACACAATGGATAAGAAAGATATGGTATTTTCATCAACAGAAAGCTACTCAGCTATAAAGAAAGATAATCTTTGCCCTGCCACCCGGAACACAGCGGAAGCCTGCCTCAGGGGTAGGCTTCCCAGAACCTCCACCTTGGGAAGGCCCTGCCACCAGGAACATCAAGGAGGCCCGCCCAAGACTGAAAACTGCCCTGGACTGCTTCAGCTGGACCTGCTCTCCTACCTGGAACATCAGAAGATCTCAGTGGTATCCAGTTAGTGTGAGAAAATTTGGAACTTTGCTCCCAGGTGGTGAACGTTGGACTACACTGGATTGACTGTATCAATGTGGTGAGTATACCACTAGAATAGAGGTATACAGTGGATCAATAGGGCCAGTAGTAAAACCCCCACCAACTAACTGTAAGACTTTGGTGTGTCTGAAAAGAGTGTGTGTGATCCCCTCCTACACAGAGAAAGCTCCAGGCACAGTGAAAATGACAAAACGAAAAAGCACAATGCAGTCTCAAACATATAGTTCACCAGAAGCAAGTATAGGAGACATTGAAATAGAGAACCCCAAAAGTAACACACCGGGAATCTCTGAAAAGATAGTGAGAGAAATAAAAAAAACAATTGCATCAAGCTATAGAGGAAATCAAATTAGAAGTAGTCTCCCATGTAAAGATAGAAATAACAACTTTAGTAAAGGAGTTGTTGAATGCAGCTAAAGAAGAACTAGAGAAAAAATATATGAGCATGGGAAACTGATTGAAACTTTGAACAATATAGAAAACAAGCAGAATTCATGAAACAAGCTCAAAGAGACATCCAAGAAATGAAAATTCTATTGAAAGCGTACAAAATTGCCTAAAGGAAGCTGAGGATAGGATTTTGGACCTTGAGCACAAGATCACAGTTTGTGATCAGGAAAGGATAGAACTTTTAAAAATAACAAAGCAGCTGGGAATTTAGCTCAGCTGCATAAGCACCTGCCTGGCAAGCATGAGGTCGTGAGCTTGATCTCTGGTACAAAAAAAAAAAAGCAGCATGAAATGACAATCCAGAAGCTTCATGATGATGCCAAGAGCAACAATATAAGAATAATGGGCATTAGCAAAGATACAAGAGTCCAGGCAAATGACATACAGAAAGTATTTACAGAAATAATAGCAGAAATTTTCCCAAACATGGGGAAAGAATCTGATATGCAGATAAGTGAGGCATATAGAACACCAAACAGTCACAATCAACATAAATCTACACCCAGACACATAATAATTAAGATCTCAGACATACAGCATAAAAACAATATTAAAAGCTGCCAGAGAAAAGGCACAACCCACCTATCAAGGAAAGCCCATTAGAATCATGGCAGACTTTTCAGCACAAACCCTCAAGTCAAGAAGAGCTTGGAGTGAGGTATTTCAAGCCCTGAAAGAAAACACCTTCAACCCAGACTGATGCACCCAGAAAAACTTTCCTTCAAATTTAATGGAAAAACAAGATACTTCCATGACAAAGAACAACTGAAGAAATTCATGTCCACCAAACCAACCCTAGAAAGAGTACTGAAGGACACACTAGACAGAGATAAAAATGGCCACAATCCCCAAAACAACAACAGAAAGAAACCACCAGGTAGGATAAGCAATTAAATAAGAGGAAGAGCAAAAAGAAACAACTGGAACATAACATGGCAAAGTTAAGCCAGTACATATCAGTGCTATCCATAAATATAAATGGCCTCAATTCACCTATAAAAAGAAATAGATTGACAGAATGGATCAAGAAACAGGACCCCATAATATGCTGTATACAAGAAACACATCTGACCCAAAAGGAAACTCATAAATGAAAAGTCAAAGGATGAAAACAGTATTCCATGCAACAGGAACCCAGAAAAAAGCAGGGGTAGCTATTCTATTTGCAGACAATGTGAACTTCAAACCTAAAATGATTAAAAGACATAGAGGTCACTACATACTTGTTGTAGTAAAATTCAAGAGAAAAAACAAACAATTATAAATATATATGTGCCAAATACAGGAGCACCCAACTATATAAGACAGAAACCAATGGACATGAAAAACCAAATACACAAGAACACAATTATAACAGGAGATCTTAACAGCCCATTGTCACAAAGAGATACATCAACTAGACAAAATTCAGCAAAGAAATAACAGAACTGAATCATACCTGTGAGCAATTGGATTTAGTAGATGTTTACAGAGTGTTCCACCCAACCACATCAGAATACACATTCTTCTCAGCTGCACATGGGACACTCTCCAAAATACACCATATATTATCCCATAAAACATTCTTAAGCAAATGCAAAGGTATTGAAATCATACCATGCATAATATCTGACCATAGTGCACTGAAATTGGAAATTAATGGCAAAAGAAATTGCAAAACCTGCATAAATACATGGAAATTAAATAACAACCTTTTGAACAACCAGTGGGCTACAGAAGAAATTAAAGAAGAAATAAAGCAATACCTAAAATTCAATGAAAATATAGAAACAACATACTGTAATCTGTGGGATGCAATGAAAAGCAGTCTTAAGAGGGAAATATATAGCAAGAAACTGTCATATCAAGAAAACAGAATGAGCATAAATAAACAACCTAATGCTCCATCTCAAGCATCTAGAAAAAGAAGAGCAAGCTAAACCCAAAGCTCATAGTAGAGAGGAAATTGTAAAGATTAGAGCAGAAATCAATGCAATTGAAACTAAAAAAAAAAAAAAATACAAAGAATTAATGAATCAAAAAGCTGGTTTTTTGAGAGAATCAACAAAATTGACAAGCCCCTAGCTAACCTCATCAAGAGAAAGAAAGAAAAAACCCAAATTCATGCAACAAGGACTGAAAAGGGAGAAATTACTACAGATCCCATGGAAATTCAAGAGATCATGAATACGTACTTTGAAAATCTCTACTCACATAGAGTGGAAAACACAGAGGAAATGGACAGATTTCTAGAAACATATGAACTACCAAAGCTGAACCAAGAAGATATAGCAATTTTGAACAACCCAAAATCGGCTATTGAAATTGAAAATGCAATTAAAAACTTAACAACAAAGAAAAGTCCAGGTCCTGATGGATTCACAGCTGAATTCTACAAGAAATTTAGAGAAGATTTGATGCCAGTACTCCTTAAAGTCTTCAATGAAATTGAGAAAAAAGAAATCCTCCCTAAATCATTCCTGGAGGCAAGTATTACTCTGATACCAAAACCAGAGAAAGATCCAACCAAAAAAGAGAACTATAGGCCAATCTCACTAATGAACATTGATGCAAAGATTATCAACAAAATACTGGCAAATAGAATGCAGCAAATCATCAAGAAGATTATACATCATGACCAAGTGGGGTTCATTCCAGGAATGCAGGGATGGTTTAACATATGCAAATCAATAAATGTAATACACCACATCAACAGAGCCAAAAACAAAAACCATGTGGTCATCCCAACAGATTCAGAAAAAGCTTTTGACAAAGTCCAACACATGTTCATGATAAAAACCCTTCAGAAACTCGGAATACACGGCGTCTACCTCAACCTTATAAAAGCCATCCATGACAAACCAACAGCCAACATTATACTAAATGGACAAAAAATGAAAGCTTTTACTTTAAAATCAGGAACAAGACAAGGATGTCCACCATCACCACTCCTTTTCAATATAGTTCTGGAAACACTAGCCAGGGCAATCAGACAAGAGAGAGAAATAAAAGGAGTAAAGATAGGAAAGGAAGAAGTGAAATTATCACTATTTGCAGATGACATGATACTCTATATAGAAGACCTAAAAACTCCATTAAAAGACTGCTAGACATAATAAACAAGTTCAGTAGTGTAGCTGAATACAAAGTCAATGCTCAAAAATCAATAGCATTCCTGTACACAAACAAAAAAGTCACTAAGAGAGAAATTATGGAAATATCGCCCTTTACAATAACATCTAAAAAAATGAAATACTTAGGAATCAACCTAACTAAAAATGCAAAAGACCCATATGCTGAAAATTATACTATGCTGAAAAAGGAGATTGAAGAGGATACTAGAAAATGGAAGGACATTCCTTGCTCTTGGTTAGGAAGAACCAACATTGTGAAAATGGCTATACTCCGAAAACTGTTATACAGATTTAACGCAATCCCAAATCAAAGTACCATTGACATATTTCACAAATCTAGAGAAAACACTCCTAAAATTCATTTGGAAACAGAAGAAACCTAGAATAGCAAAGGCAATTCTAGGCAACAAAAGCAAGGCAGGAGGCATCTCAGTTCCTGACTTGAAACAGTACTATAAAGCCACAGTGATAAAATCAGCTTGGTACTGGCAAAGAAATAGACCTGAGGATCAATGGAACAGATTAGAAGATGC
>PVLA01016607.1:0-20160 GCA_004027455.1 Hydrochoerus hydrochaeris
GCGCACAGCTCCAGGGCGAGACCCAGGCACCGCTGGTGGCGCCCAGGCCTCCTTCCAAGAGTTGGCCAATCTGTTTGCGGAAAGTTCCGAGGGCCTCTGGGTGCCAGAACGCCCCTGGACCCCAGTCCAGTGCTCGCCTCCCCAGGAAACACCGCGATGTATCATCGCCCAGGGATCTAGTGTGAAAAAGCAAGGTTTGCGTGAGGAAGAAGAAGACGTTCTCCCATCAGACCATCTAAAGCAGTGCCGACCCTTTCCAAACCTCAACGTGTATAGTCTGCTGGTCTTTGCGAGACTCCGAAACCCGGCAGGAAAACAGCCCTCACTGTGGCCCGGACCCTGTCTGGTATCAGCGCAAGAGTTGTGATTAATGGGAACGGCTCATGCCTGGTGATACAAACTAGGAACTCAGTGCCCAAGATGAAATGCCCTGGGACGGCAGGGCACAGGGCCTTCCGAGTCCCCGGGAGAAGCACGACAGTGCGAATGAGGGGTCTTTCATATCCTACCTTAGAAGGTTCTCAACCTGCAACCGGGAAGCAGTGGAACTAAAGCAAGACACGCCTCGTTTAATTATTATTTATTAGTATGATGACAACCACTTCATTTCACGTGTGCACTGGCCTAACCTTTCTGTGTGCATTGCCTGATTCAGTCCTTCCACAACCTTGTAGCACAGGGTCCTCTTCCTAGATTAGGCCTCGATCTTAAACAGTGGGCAAGACGGTTTGTCTTCAGCGTTACAGAGCAGGATGGCAGAGGGTCACGAATTTTGTTGCCTTCTTGACTGAACTGTGAGCCAAGATTCTCCTGCTTATGAACCATGTGACCTTCATCAGGTAATTTATCTTGAGCCCACTCTTCAACGTCAGGTCAACCTGTGGAATTTTGTGGGAACTACAATAAGATCATTATTTTTAGGTTGATTAGATACAGTGTATAGCAGAAGGTTTGCCAGAGAAAATGTTCAGTGGGTTTCAACTCAACAAAATGGAGCAAGGAGGTATCATTTCAGCTGAGAGGATAATTAACAAAGATCCACGTAAATCAGGGAATTTAAACAAAGCACATAGCTAGAAGATTGCAGAACTAAATTGGAATCTAGAATTCCCAGGTATCTGTGGTTCTCTCTACATCATGACGAATTCAGCTTCAGAGAATATCAAGTCACATTTCCAGTGGAAGCTTTACCCTGTAAAAAAGTCAGATAAAGAGAGCTCGCCCTTCTGAATTCTTCCAACTTACCTTTCATAACTCAAGAGTGTTTAGAATTACTTTTCATTACTGAAAAAAAAATCAAATCAAAATGCTTTGGCTACATGAAGGGTAAAAGACTGCAGTCTTAAGTCCCAGGACAGTAAGTAACATGTAGGTCATTTGGCAGGGAGAAGGCGAGAGAGGGCTTTTCTGAGTTTTCGGCATTCTGTGATTCGCGTTAACAAGATCATCAACCCTGAGCCCCAGCGGAGCTACAGTCCCTGGAGCATGGCATGGGGTGGTGCAGCTCGCACTATAAGTAGAATATCTTAATCACCCTCCTCCAAAGTAGTAATCTGACAAAATGACACTGTTTACCCACAGATGCTCATTTATTTTCTTAACTTTGAGAAATGTAGTGAAAGCATCTGTGCCATCCTAGGGAAACAAAACAGGACAAAGCATTGCTCATAAAAACAAAAATAAATAAATAAATAAATAAATAAATAAATAAAAACTCTTCATAAGAAAATAATACAAAGTCCCTTTACTCTCCTTTCTCTGATGCGGCTGAGTGGCATCTGGTTGAATAGGTTTGGTTGGGAATATTTCATCAGGTTTTTGACAAGACATCCATCTCGCCTCATGGAAGGAGGTGAGATCTTAAATCACTTCAGATGGTTTTGCTCCTTAATTAGACAGCCAATACCCTGCCCATTGGAAGAGCTGGCTTATACTTGGCTGCTGAGGTGACTGAGATCATTGAGAAGTTGAATCTGATCCAATTAATTCTCTTGGTAGTTCACTATCTCTTTGGTTGTGTTAGACAGTTGGGTACTGACACAGCACACTGATATTAATTTCAATATCTTATCTGCAAACAATTAATCTAGGGCAAGATGTACACAGTCCTGAAATATTTGGGTCAGTAAGTATAACATAGAGTCTCTCTGTTTTCTGGAAAATGGTTTTAAAAAATGAATGGGGAGGAGGAGATGGAAGTAGGGGGCATTTGTGAACAAAGTACATTAGAGTTGAGATATAAAAATAGGAAATTAATCATCAAGGTAAAATTAATCAAACATACTAGCCAAAAATAGAGATATAATAAGTACTTTGAGAAAAATGAGATATTTTATTGCCTTATATGCATACATTCAAAAAAGAAAATAAATAGTGTTCCATGTTTTTACTTAAACATGATGATTTTGGAAACAACATTCTTTTAACATGCTATTTCATCTTACGTGCTCTCAAAATTATAGTTAAAAAGAATAAAAACAAGAATGTGAAAGAAGACAATAGTAAATAAGAGGTATCAATTGAGTTTTAGAAAATGAAAAGAAGTAAGTCATTGAGAGGACAGAGTGGTCATTTAGAGAAACTGTGAGGACTGATCTAGTTGGTCCCATAGAGCCCACATAGGCTGCTTGCTTGGAAATCCCAAGCATCACAGAAAATGGGTGTCGGATATGAGTCAGAAAGGTGTGGGGTGGCTTTGGACTGTTTCCCTGGATGGCTACACTCATGTCTCATGTTTTCTGTTTCTGGAATAAGATTGGTGAGATACATTATCTGTCTCTCCTATCCAAAATGCAAGACACAACCAAGCAGCAGACTGCAAGAATTTTCTTAAGGAAATAGAGTAACCCTGAAGACTATGGATACCAGCATTTGAAAGACTTATATAGTATAATTCCAGCTCATGATCTAATTGGTTTGCGCTGAAAACCCAAGTCAGGGAGCACTTACTTCTCTTGCTTCTGGAAATTCTAAGAACTATTTAACATGTTACTCCAACAAGGATTGTCAGACATGTGAAGAGAGCCTCACCAAGCAGGACAAAGATGGAAATCAAGTTGAAAAACACTGACTTGGGAAAGCAGAAAATTTCAAAAGGAATGTCTATTGTTAATTTTTTTCAATAATTAGGACGAGATGCTATAGCCATGAAATAAAAACAGAATGCTATTGAAGGAAGGGGGTGGGGATAAAAAAAAAGCCAAAGTAAAAATAGCTCTTAGAAACTAAAGTATGACAGCCAGAAAAAGATAATGATAATTGAGAGATAGCAGAGAGAATGAAGAACACCTCCTGGAAAGAAAGAACAAGGAAAATGAAACACTGGGAATTACAAACTCAGTCAGAAAGGATGATAGTAGGAGATGTATCCACCTGATTGACAGTAGAAGATATATCTGCCTGTGAGATACATCTGTATCAATATCTTTCTATATCAATATCTGTATCTGTATCTGTATCTGTATCTATATCAGAACATCTCTTCATGCAACACAAGAAGCTGAGAAGTTGAACAGAGTCTACAGTGGAGTAGAAATAAGAATAACATCCCATTTCTTAGCCATTATATGCCAGGAAACTATATTTACACCTTCAAAGTACTGACAAAAAATGATTTCAAACTTGAATTCTTTATCCCACCAACCATCACTATTGGTTCATGTATAGTTGACGCATTTCCATAAATGAAAATACTTGAAAATGTTCTTCCAGCCACCTTTTCTGGGAAGGTAGTAGCTAGTATACCTGGTAAAACAAAGAAAAATAATGCAGTTTAGGATTCAGGGTCAGGAGGTCCCAGGGGGATGAGGGCTGTGAGGAAAATCCCAGCTGCACGGCTTTGCTCTGGAGAGCAAGCAGTTCATACTGGAGCAGGAAGCTGAAGGATTGCACCAAGACTGTCTATGAGGGAAGTTTGAATTGATAGCGTATTTGGAAATACTTCAGCAATTGGGCAAAAATTTTACAGACATCTGAATACTCAGGACATTTAGGAAAAAAGCAAATAAAAAGAAAACTCTAGTAACAGGGCACAGAAAATTAGAGTGAGTGTGAGTTTTTACTCAAAGAAAAATCAAATGCATATATAAGTAAAGATGTAATCAAACACCTTCTGCCTCTGCAGTAGGAAATGCACATAATTATGTTGATATAAAACCCAAGAACTGATTTAATCTGAAGTATGTTATACTAATGTTGGGGGAATTTCAGCAGTGGTGGTACAAGGAAAGATATAAATTATATGGAGTGTATATGGGCTAGAGCTTTAAAACCCTTTAATATTTTAGCAGACATAAACAAATAATTCAAAGTAGAAAAAAATAAAACAGCACAGTAAAATACTATTTATAAAGATGGAAGAGTATACCAGCATAAACTGCTTCAAATTATAATTTTGGTATAGTTAGATAAATGTCACTTTGAATTAGGAATGAATGTTACCTTTAAACAAGATAAATGATAGAAAGGGGTTAGTTTCACTCACTGGAGTTCTTGTAATGTTAACAAAGAAACAGTTGACTGTGGATCAGATTTCACTAAGCCTTCTAAATGGTATGAGTCATCATTTTTTTCTGCTGGGTGATATACAAACAGCTCTAAAAGATTATGTGGCATCAATATTCAGAATAATCTCCAGATATACCGCTGCAGCATTCCCCACTTCCCACGGCTGACCCTCATCGTCGCAAGGAGACTGAGCAGAATTAAAGCTCATCTCTGCATGTCTCACATTTCCACCGTCCTGGTGGTTAATGGCTGCTTTGTTCCCATTGATGCAAAATGCAGGCTTAGAAAATACTAAAAATATTCAAAGACTTTCTCAGGAAGGGTCAGCTCATAAAGCAGGAGTTGCAGCAATGTGAGAATTGAATGCATTAAGTCTGAAGGGTAAATTTAGAGAAGAAAGATGTTCCTGTTTGCAAACTCCCTTGTGTTTCGGTAGAAGACTGGCAGGGGGTGTTGATTAAGCTACTGCCTGTCGCTTGGTGTTAGATGCTGTAACACTGAAAGTGATGATATGGATAGGTACATTCGTATGCAATAATGTTCCCCACATACCGCAAGGTGAAAGTCCTCAAACAAAACAAACCCCTTAAGTTACAACACTTAGTGTGTAATATACTCATTCTTGTATGACATTATCTTGACACAAAATTATTGCTTTTGGATACTGGCTCTGAGCCTGAAATCCGCAGATGAAAGACTAGAGCTTTTTTAAATCATCTGTATGCTTATGATATTTGTAGTTCTTATGCTAAACAAATAATTTTTAAAAGTTGCTAGCAATCAAAACATTATATTTGTTCAATAATCAATACATTATATTAGTTCGAGTGATCAGCATTCCATATCTTAGTTTTGGCACACTCAGCTTGAATTTAGAGATTTGAAATTGGGACTTTTGCCTTTATATCAATAAACATTGTAAGAACAAAGAACATGAGCTATAAGTCAGGAATTCTAATCTCATTTTTCTGCAAGAAACCAAGGCCTATTGCCTTTTAAAAATTTTTATACTTAGTTATAAAAAAAAGTATCAGCAGAAGATACCAATTATCTTTCCTTCCCTCTACTCTATTTTTATTTTTATTTTTTTTTGAGACAGGGTCTCGCTATGCAGTTCAGGCTGGCCTTGAGCTCACTTTGCAGCCCAGGCTGGTCTGGAACTCACAATGATCTTCCTCCTGCCTCAGCCTCCCGAGTGCTGGGATTACTGGCATGTGTCACCACACACAGCTTCCCCTCTACTCTTGTAATGTGGTGTGCTAAATAAATAAAATCAGTGCAGGAAAAGCTGGGCAGGGTGGTGATCACCTGTAATCTCAGCAATCAGACTTTCTGAGATGTGAAAGCGTGTGGTCCGCGCTCTGCAGAAACATGAAGTTTCTGACATTGTTAATGTGGGTTTTGCCTTTTTCCTCTGTGAGTTTTCCAAAGTTTCTACTCTAGTTCCTCTTTAAAACAGCTTACAAGAATTTCTCCTCATAAGCACTGATGAGCCAAATAACTCCTAAGAAACTAGTCAAAAGCGCCAGGTGTAGAGGAGGAACCTATGGATTCAGAAGCCACCAACCTCTACTTTTGCTGCACTTCCACTCTAGCAGCTGGCTTTAGAAATAGCTCAGGTAGATTAACCTGATTCACAGAACCCCAGCATTTCAAGGCTGGAAGGGACCAGTGCTTTTTCGCATGACTCAATCACAGAGGAAAAACAGGAAATTTGCATAGAAAAGAGCATAAAACTAAACTTAATTAAAATTAAATTTAAAATTTAAAGTCTTTCAAAGAGAGGAGCTTCCCTGTCATGAGAGCTGGTCCTGAAGGCAGTCTTCAGGCTGACCGGGTGCTGGGTGTGGCCTTCTTCCTTCCTTCTGTCTGGTTTTGAGTTGGCGTCTTGGTCCTGCACAAGTCATTTATTCTGTGGCACTGTTTAAATGGGGAAAAGTGAAACCAAATGGAGTAGACGATCTATGAAAACCTTTGTGCTTATTTTTGTTGATATTTCATTTTGTTTTATTACTGGTATTATTTGATATCCTTTTATCTATCTGATCCATTTTCGGGGAGGGTAAGGGTTAGAAAGGAAAACGGGAAGAGCAGTACTTGCACGGCTGAGAAGAAGATGTTTTCATGTCTTCTGCTTTGCAGGACTCACTGATAAGGTACTTCCTGCCTCCCCCCAGTTCAGGACACACCGAAGAGGAATATAAACTCAAGCTCATTCTCAAAATATATTCCAGGTCTGAGCGCCCCTGTGTGTGCTTGAAGTTCACGTGTTGCCAATTACAGCCACATGCACTTTAAAATCATGTTCTGGGATGCTCCAGTGACTTCTAGTAGACAAATGCAAATTAGTATAGATTTTTGTTATTATCAACTTCATCAAAGCAAAGAGGCAGAAGTAAGGACTCTTCGAGTGATTTCCCCAGAGGACGGGACAGAGCTCGCGCCTCCCATTTTCTTTGCAGAGAAGCATCAACTCTCTCACATAGAATTACCTGCATCCGCCTCCCCTTGTCAGCCCTGCATTCCAACACCCACCCTCACCTTCTTCCGTAGAAGAACTGTTCTTTGATTTCTGAAATTTAATTTCAATAAATGGTAGACTGGATTCAAGACATTTAGGCATAAACAGGTAAGAGAAAGTGTGAATAACACAATAGGCCATTGCAAGAAGAGTAGGCTCGGGAAACAGCATTTATATGACAGAAAAAATAAATGGAAACTCAGACCGCTAGTTCTCCAATTAGATTCAAATGCAAATAAAACATCTTGAGACCTGTTGAGTTTCTAGGATGTTTCACATTCGTTACCCTTGAATATAGCTTGGTATTTATTTTGCCGTGTTTTTTCCTGAAGTAAACAGTAATGTCTGTGTGAGGAAAAGTCTTGTGTTAAATTCGGTGTGCCGTGAAGGCCAGAACATTCCCGGGCAGAAAGAACATTTTTCATACACTGCTATTGACTGAGTAACTGCTTCACAAAAGGGGCAAGCAATAGCCATTGGATGGCAGGCCAGCACAAGTGACCAGATTCCCTGATCTACTGCTCATTCTGGGATATATATATATATATATATATCCCCTAGGGGTGTTGACATGGGAAAAAAAAATCAATTGGATGAGAAGTTTCCAAAACTGCTTACTCAATTTTACAAGACCAAACATTCCTAAGTGCCTATTACCATTCAACAATATGCCTTAAATGAAATGAAATCTCCAGTTGTGTTTCAAAACACAATGGAATTTGGAGAACAGTTCCATAAGTAGATGGGAAGCTCTGGGTTGATTTCTCTAATTTTTCTTATTGACAACCTTGGAAACTTTTCAAATGGCATCATCTTAATACTGATTTTTATGAGGCCAGACTGGTCTTAGCCAGTCATGGCAAAAAGATCACTAGATAGATTAGGAACCCTGAATGCTTACTCTCGCTCTGCAGTACATTAGCTTAGGGACCCGAATTATGTTTCACAGGTTCCTAGCACAAAAATCTAAAGCTCTCCAGCGGCCAAGTTTATTCCGCAGGGCTGCTGTTCTCCCGCTTGAGTCTGCACCAGAATCCCTTGGAGGCCTTGTGAAAATGGATTGCGGAGCTTCACTCCCCAGTGCCGATTCAGTGGATCTGGAGGGGAGGTGAAAATTTGCATTTCAGATGTTCCCAGGTGAAGGTAAGGCTGACACTTGTGATTTAGGAATCTCACTTGGAAAACCGCTCACCGCCCCGGGGGTAACAGACCAAATGGAAGTTGCTGACCTAAAAAGTCACTGACCACTTGCTCTGCTGCTTTGCATTCCCGGTTGCACGGCTGGTCTCTCTCGGAGGCTAGTTCTCTGCAGGAGCATTAACGGCATAGCTGTGAAGCCTGCTTCTGTCTTCCACTCCTTCTAATGGAGCCTCAGTCTCTGGGGCCGCCTTCAGGGCTCTCAACCGCTCAGCGGAATCAGTGCTGGAAGTAAAACTGTCAGGCCTCTGCGAGCGAAGTCCATGCTTGCGTGGCTTTGCCCCTGGCACTGCAGGCAGTCTCCGTTTACTGATGTCCACTTCTTTGGGCCTCCCCTGGCAGAAGGCCCGGACCTTCCTGCCCAGGGGCGTGGAGAGTGAGGCAGCTCCTTCCTTGGGTAACTCAGTCCCTCGCAGAGCAATTTCAGCAATTCACCCACTTAGCATTTAGAAAAGTGCATTTTCTCAAGCTCTCTGGGAAGAGAGTAAGGGTAAAGATACTGCGTAAAACAAAAGGTAAATCTTTGTGTAGGGAAAAGTAGAAATCAGTGTGTCTTGTTAGTGATGCAGGAAGAGACCCAGCTTCCTCTTTCCCTGCCCATCGCAATTTTCCTCTACCCTCCCTGGCATCTTCCCTACTGTCACCACCACCTTAAAAGGCTCCAAGGGTCTTAAAACAAACAAACAAACAAACAAACAAAAAAACTAGAAACTTGAAAACAAACTAACGAACTTGATGTACGGTGACGACTGAATTCACTTCCTTAGCTAGTCCTATTTTAGTGGATTTTGTGACTCTGGAATCTGTGCGACTACAGGCCCAGCCCCAGTTACCCTGCTTTCCTCCTGCTAGTGTCTCAGTTACCCGTGGTGTTTAGCCAAGCTGACTCCTCCCCTGGGCCCCAAATGTTCTGGCAAATCCTTCTCCCTGAAATATTTTACCCTGTGCTCCTCACTCTGCCCAGCTGCTTTTCTGAAACCTTTCACTGACTCCATCACTTTGATGAGGCCTGGCTTACCTGCTGGGTGGCCAGTGTGCACCTCAGATACCACAGATGATTTCCATCTTTAATCTTGCTGGGGTGTTACATTTCTCTCCCTCTGTTCTAAGGAAACCCAAGCGAGCAAGACTTCCTCTTGTACATCTTGTGGAGTTGAACTGTTTTATAGACCGTTTGCCTTCCGGGTAGGTGCTGGACATAAAATTAGCCGACTTCTTCGAGTTCATGTTCTGTATTACTTTTTCCAATGCGCCAGGCATATGAGGTGTGTTATGACAGTTGGTCCACCTGCTGCTGTATGTCCTATCTCACTGATAGTCACTGGTCAGCTATTGTCTTTCTACCTCACATGCACGTTCACTTACTTGGAACTTACAGGAAAAGCAGCAGAGAAATGGCATGAAGAGACAGAGCTATGCTTAGGGAAGGAGGATTGTAGCCTGGCTCCTCCTGACTTCGAAATATTCTCCTTCCTACCCACCCAAGCCCAGTTCTAGACTTTTAAGGCAGGAAATAACAACTAAATGGCACATAACTTAGCCAAGGTCACATGGTAAGCTTCTTATTGAAGAGATTTAAGTAAAAAGATGCATTGCTTATGAGTACTTTGTGTGTGGATGATAAAAGCTTTGCAGTCTCTCAGTCCAACACTTGTGTTGGTGAATTCCAGTCCAAACTGGAGAACTGTTGACTTTTGTTGTATTTTCACCCCACAAACAAAGCCTTTCATTGAAGACATTTGAGGCAGTGATAGTTTAGATCTTTTCCACACTAATATAAATGTTTTTTAAATGAAAAGGGACTTTATAATACTGCTGCCTGCGGGTCTGCATGGGAGAAATTGCGTAAAGCATACTGTCTAATGCTCTCGTGGGAGCCAGGACTTATGATTATGTATAAGAAATTCCAACAACTGCTTAACTAACAACATTTTAATTGAATGCATTTCATATTTCCATATTTATTGTGCTCCAATCACATTTTATGAAGAGTGTGAATGTGGAAACTAGATGTAACTGATACTTAGTTTGTGTGTATTGTGCACTTTCCTCAAGAGGTTCCCCTACTGAGCACACATGTAAAATAAATACAAGTAAATTGCTCTTTTTGATAGTCCTCCAGAGTGCCCCAGCACAGCTGACAAAATTGTCTCCTTCTCTCCACTCCAAGAGTTCTTGGCAGAAACAAACAAAACTGATGGCAACCAATTCCCTTTGGAACACTGAGTGTCCTCTTTTAAGTTTCCTGAGCTGGTTCAATTCAAAGACACGTTACCTTCCATTAGAACCCAGAAAACAATTCCAATTCTGCTGCTCTGCAGCCAGGAAGAGGCTTAGAAGGAGAAAGAATGAGAGACAAAACCCCGCTGTGGTGGCCAATTTATCCATCCATAATTGGCATGGGGAAAGATTTGGCTTGCAAAGGGGAGGCCCTGAAGCTTGTGATGCGTCCAGGCAGAGACCGTTAAAGAGATGAGAAGAAAAATGCGCTCTGGTTCCAGGGACTTTCAATGAGACAAAAAGATACAAATTCTCTGATCATATGTCATTTATCAGGGACATCAGACAATGATGAGAAATGGATATTCATGCGGTAAAACCATAGGGTGGTATTTTCCAGCCATCTACATGTCAACATTTTACATTCTTCTCCATTGTGCTTTTCTTCAGAATGTAAATCCATTCTTTTTTTCCCCCAGAATGTGAATACTTCTGGAAAACAAAACCAGCACATTTCCTTTTTGTTGGGAATCATTTCTTCTTAAGATCCAGGGAGAAAGGAGTAACATTTTTCCAAGTTAAAGTGTATTGAAATAATTTTTAGACATCGAAGGTTAAACATTTTGGTAGTTGAACTTGTTCATTTTAGATCAAAGTCAATGTAATTTTGAAGAAAATGTGATGATCTCAATTACTGATTATCTGTTTTAAAGATACCAGTGTCAATATCTTAAAGATACTTGTCTGAAAGAGTCAAATTTAGAATAGAACATTCTTGGTCCACCAAAATCATCCTTATTTGAGACAGAATTAGATGCTCTGCACGCAGCCAGAATTGGGAGGAGAGTGCCAGGGTTCAGGGGTCTGTGTGTTAGGACAAGAAGGCATATCAGCCTTCAGGAGTCCACCGGACGTGAATTTGCAACGTGAATTCCCTGCACAGGAGAGGAGAGCTACACTTCAGCAATGGTCTGCACTGGCCTAGGCAAGGAAGCACTCAAGGGCTCGATGGCCTCAAAGACTTTGGCTGGGGCTGGTGCAAGACTTCCTTCCCAGTGCGCTTCCATCAATCTCCATTAATTCATCAATTCTTATGGCAGTGTATTCTAAGTACCACAAAAGGAAAGGAGGAAAGGAGACTAGTACTGTACCTCAGTAGTAGTGTTTGCCTAACGTGCAGTGCCCTGGGTTCAATCTCGAGTAGCACAAGAAAAGAGAGAAAGTGAGAGAGGGGAGGGGAGAAGGGAGGAGAGGAGAAGAGAGGAGAGGAGAGGAGAGAGGAGGAGAGGAGAGGAGAGGAGAGAGGAGGAGAGGAGAGGAGAGAGGAGGAGAGGAGAGGATCCAGATAAGGGAGAGAAAACTAATACAAACTGCTTGCTTTATGTTACACTTACTTTACCCCTCCTCAAACATAACATCTTGTTTTTCATATTACATAGTTGAGAAACAAAAGATATAAGAAGTTAAGTAACTAAGTTTATAAATGGCAGAGGTATCACTGAAACTGACAGTGTCTGACTCCAGGCTATCTCTGCCTCTGGAGAGTGCAAGGAGGTTTGATGGTTCAGGAGAGAGAGAGAGAGAGAGAGAGAGAGAGAGAGACCCAAGAAGGATGCCCCAAAATATTATGGAGGATATAGAAATTTAATCATCAATGGGGAAAAATAGCACATTGGTAACCAACAGGCTCAGGGCAGTACTATAAAAAGGGAAGCAATATTGCAAACACATGCATGTCTGACATGGGAATGCGAACAAACTGTAGTTGGTTGGAGCAGAAACTTGGTGGGGAACATATGGTAAGAGAGCCTAGAAAACAGATTGTGTGTTTCATTCATTTTGTGAGGTTTAGAAATACAGCTTTCAAGGTCGGTCCTGTTTTTTCTCAAGATTTGTATCGCTGGAGGAAGGAAAAGTTCTGCCCAGATTGGTGGACCATCTTTGGATAATGTCAGCATGGGAGGTTACCCTGCAGAGGTAAACAGTTGGGCAAATCCTAAAGAAAACCAGAGTGTGCCAGTCTACCCACAGGCACGGACTGTGAGCAGAATCAGGGAGCTAGACCAGGGCGGCGATGGGGCTGGAACTCTGGGAGCTGGAGGGAAAAGGGTCTTGGGCAAAGTGGCAGGGGCTGGTGCATGTGCATATTTTTGTGCTGTGGAGAGAGCTTGATTTCATAGGGAATTAATGGGGAAGCAACTCAAGGTCTGAGTTAGGTGAAAGGGGCTGTGGGTAGAATAATCCATTTTAACTCTGGTGAAGAAAGTGTTTAAAAAGCTACAAAATTCCCCCTGGTCAAACTGATAAATTCAGCTGGTGACCTACAGCACCAGGGTGGTGGAAGTGGGGATGGGGGGCAGTGTGTGGGATTTGAGACAGACCTTGCAGATAGAAAGAACTCTTCTCACTGTCATGGCGAATTAGATGGTGGCAGCGAAATGGGAGGAGAAGTCAGGGCAGGGTTTCTGTCTTGAGTAACTCAGGAATTCATTTTTAAATAGATTGTGTTCAAGAGTCTAATGAATCATCTAAGAAATGTTCAGAAGGTAAATATTTCTCAGGCCGAAGCCCCAAGGGTTCATAGCTGACCTTGTGTTCTGAGGAGAGAAAATACAGGACTTCCGGTAACATGAATTTCAGGTAAATGATGACTATCTATTTGTGAATAAATAATACCAAATATTATTTGTGATATATTTTTATTAAAAATTCTGTTAATTCAGCTAGATCTCTTGTACAATGGATGCAATTCTGAAAATGCATTTAACTGAACAGGATACATGTTTAACAGCATGTCCCATATATTTATTTGCTAAATCAGGCAACTCCCTACCCCATTTGTTAAATTTGTTTCTGAGTGGTCTCATGTTCCCCTTTCTCCCAGGGAGGGAGAGGCTTCCATTCTCTTTGGCAAGGTTGATTCTACTAACTCTGTCATCTGTATCAGAATTGTGTTATCACGATTACGTTTATTTTCTATTTGATGTTGTTTGGAGACATTTGTGAGTGCATGTCTGTGCATCTGGGTGTGTCTGTATGTAGGGGGTGTGGGGGGGCACTCGCTCTGGCTCTCCTCTTTGCCTTATATTGGCAGATCTATAGTTTGAATCACTTCCTATTTGTGCCTGTTGTTTTGCCATGGAAACTTTACAAATGCCCTATTCACTGTAATATATGAATACAAATACGTAAAAATCCAAAATCTCAAACCATTTTGTCTGAAAATGAGAATATGCAGTGAATCATTAACGGAGTTAGAATTCAACTGTCATATTGTGAAAATTGCCATAAATATAATAGATAAATGCTTAATACATGAATTAATTAAAAAAAAATTCCTGCCAGTTAGTAAGATAACAAAGCAAAGGCCAGGAAGAAGTCTTATATCAAACTGGGCAACTCACAAAAGTGTAAACCCAAGCAGAAAATAAATATGAAAGATGATTACTCTTACAATAAGAGAAAGGTAAATTGTACCTATAGTAAGGTTATGCTCAATATTTGGCAAAAATGAGCAAGTTCAGTGTCAAACGCTGGCAGCTGTGAAGGGAAGCAGAGACCCTCCCACTATACCGGTGATCGTAGGTTGCCTTGTAGAGAGAGATTTGCCCTATACCCCTAAGTTTACAGATGCATTGTCTTCAGTGTGACAATGTGACTGCAAGGTATCTGTGTCTCTAACAAAATTACATCATCTGTGCACATGACAGCATTCGTAACAATGCTGACAGCAGCCTAAAATTTAGCAAATGGCTACTAACGGGGAAATGGTAAGATCACCAAGAGAGTAATGGGAGAGAGAGGAGTTACATAAAATCCAGTAGATTTATATGCTGCATAGGAAGCTTTCCCAGTGAGTATTTGATTCCAAGTATTTAGTGCTAAACAGGGTTGGGTAGATGAATAAATATATCATCCTAACATTTACGTAAAATAAGTCAAACCCAACAGAGAAAACAGAAGTGTGAAAGACAATTGTTTATTTTCATAGACCCATTTTATATATGAATTCAATTTTTTTTAAAAAAGCTTACAAATAATAATGTCAAACAGATAGAATTTAAGAAATGTTCAGAAGATAAATATTGAGGAAAGATTATACAAAAGATGACCAAGGAAAAATTTGGCTTTCTTTCTGATGTTACTTTTTTTTATACTTAAGATCTTTTACATATAACCTATAAATTTAAAATAAATCACTTTGAAAGCAGAAGACACTCTTCTGACACTAGAATCTCATTTTCTCTATGTGGACATGTGAAAAATCTTCCAGTATAGTTTTGGATTTATTTTTACTTGCGTTTCCATTAATGTTTGATTTATGTAGTTTAAATCTATGCTGGTAGGAGCATAAAAATTTATCTTAATGTCTTATTAGGAAATTTAAAATTTCAGTGAATAGAATAACTCTATTTGTTTCACTTCATATTTTCTCCCTAAGGACTTTTGTTCTGGATACTGTTATTGCTATACGTTTTTGCTTTTGCCCCAATTTTAATAGCTAAACTCCACATGTAGCTCAAATATCCACAGAATTTTAGTCATTGTCCTCTTTCTGCTCCAAAACGCTCTCCAGGATGCCATGCTAGGTTTTTTTTTTTTTTTTTTTTTTTACTCAGCATGTTTTCCCAGACTCTCCTCAGCTGGGACAGTTGCTCAGACTTTCCTTATTTTTGTTGATCCTAACAGTGTTGCATAACAGATACACTATAAAATTTCCTTCCATTGGAATATGTTTGGGATTATTTTCATGATTAGACAGAGGCTTTGCGATTTTTAGAGGAAAAGTACAAAAGTAAATTGCGGTCTTTATCACAGCAAATCAGAAGTGCACAGTGTCAACACAGTGTTATTACCGCACACAGGGATCCCGCTATCCCGGCTAAGACGCGGCACCCCAACGTCTCCAACTGTGAAATTACGCCTCCTCCCACCCGTTATTCTGGAAGAAAGCCACTCTGCACAGCCTGCCCCTAGACATGAAGGACCTATCCTCTATCCTCTATGGAGTCCCTACATGAATTATTCTGGATTATTTTAAACAGGAGATTTGTCTCTTCTCTCTGCTCATTTATTTATCCAGTTATTTATTTCCATCAGGATGATTTCACAGATATTTGCTTTTTACTCACTTAATACATCATGCTTTAGCATTTATATAAAATCTTCATGCTGCTAAAACGAAACATTTTGGTCTGAATACTTTGTAAACAACAAAAATTTATTTCTCTGGGCTCTTTAGACCAGGAAGTCTAATACCAGCCAGCAGATTCAATGTCTGTGAAGGTTTACTCTCCTTCTAAGATAATGCTCTCTTGTTCTTCCCCACCGAGCAGAAGGTGTCGAAAGGCTAGGTAGCTCTCTTATGTCTCTTTCTATAAGGATGCTGACCCTGTTTAGGACTGAATCACTCCCCGGAGGCTGACCGCTGTGGTTGGCTGAGACTCTGCTCTCAGGAATGAAAGGATACTGTTGCATATTGTTTACAATTTCCTTGTTTATCAGACTAGGCTCAGTTCACTATGCATAGGAGCCCCTTTGGGCCTGTTTAAAACAGTGTATTCCAATTCAACAAGTGTAATCATCTGTAACTATATACGCTTAACCTGAGTTCATGCCACAGTATCCCCAACTCAAATCCAGTATCACAAGCATCATTGTAGATGTTGTCGGTTTGATACCGATAACCTCCCATCGTATAGAAAGGAACTTGTTTCCACTGCCCTGCATCCATCTACCTAACTATTGAGTTTTATTATCTCTATATAACAATATTATTAACATACATTTATGTGGGAAACAACTGTATAAAAGAGTGTGCAAAGATCACGTATAGTTTGACTTCATAGATGCTGATAATCTGCAAGGCTTTTTAAGTTAGCATCTTACCGCTCCCTCTTAGCAGAGGCTGCCTCAGCTGTTCGCAGTACAGGTGAGAGTTTTAGTCTCACTCTGTGCTCCATCCTTCGACCCCTGACCTTCCCAAACTATATTTTTAATACACTCACATGAAGGTGTGTTCTTTGAGCTGTGAAGCGCTTTGAGTTTAAATGAATGCAAAGTGCTATGCATCTGGAATTGCAGTATCACACAGAACAGATTCAACAGCTTCAAATACTTCCTGTGCTTCACTCTTCTTTCTCCCCGCCCCCGATCCCTGAGCCCCACTGATCTTTAAACCTGAACCTGTCTTCCATGGATAACATACAATTGGATGCAGAGTCATACGGCCTATCAGACGAGTGCAGGCCATTTAGCAACATGTGTTTTTGGAACAATCCATGTCTTTTACTTTTTGCTTGATATTTTTAAAATTGCTATTTTCCACTGTATGAATATTCTGTCATCTATTTAGTCACATATTTAGACACATTGGTTTCTTCCAGTTTGAGGTGGCTATGAATAAAATTGTGGTAAACATTTGTGTGGGCAGTACTTGTGGATATAATGTTTAGATAAATCGAGTAAACAACTAGGCGTTTGCTGAATCGTGTGGTGAGGTTAGGTGTCGCGATGTATGACGTTTCCAACAAACTCTTCCCAAGTCGTGGCTCTGCCCACTTGCGTTCCTGTTAGCAATGACTGAAAGTTCCTGCAGCTTCAAATCTTCACAGCCAACACTGCTATTTTTACTTTTTTGTTTTTCCCATTCTAATAGGCATGTAGGGTCTTCATGCTTTCAATTGGCAATTCCCTAATGGCAAGCAATGTTGATGTTCTTTCATATGCATATTTACCATCTGTCTATTTTCCTTGTGATACCTTCTTTGGTAAAGTATTCCTTCAGGTCATTTGCCAAGTTTTTACAAGGATTGCTGGCCATATAATTGAGTTTTAAGAGTTCTTTCTACATTTTGTATGCAAATCCCTTAAGAGATATGCTTGGTAAATATTTTATTTTCATCAATTTTTTTTTCAAAAAGTAGAAATTTAAATTAAAAAAAAATTCAACCTGCCATGGGATTACAGTGCATGCCTGTAATCCCAGCACTCAGCAAGCTGAGGTAGGAGGGTTGCTATGAGTTCAAGGCCAGCCTGAACTACACAGCAAGACACTGTTCCAAAACAACAAAGCAAAACAAACAAAAAAGTCCTAAAAGAGTTCAACTTATATATTTTCCTTTGTTAATTATGTATTTGATGGTGTTGGAAAAATTGGCTCTCCACATGCTGAAGACAGAAACTAAACCCATGCCTATCACTATGTACTGAACTAAAATCAAAATGGATCAAAGATCTAAATATTAAAACAGAAACCCTAAATCTACTGGAAGACAAGGTAGGTAGAAGTTTTGGAGACATAGGGGTAGACAGAGAATTCATGAACAAAATGCAAACTACACAGGAAACACTTCAAAGAATCAACAACAAGGATCTCATATTATTGAAAAGTTAGTGCACTTCAAAAGAAATCACCAACAGAGTGAAGAGAAAACCCATAGAATGGAAAAAAAATTAACCAGCTGTCCCTCAGACAAAGGACTTCTATCCAAAACATATAAAGAATTAAAAAATAGCAGGCTACCAAATTCAAAGACCCTCTCCAAAAATGGGCATCTGAGATGAACACACATTTCTCAGATGAAGATATACAAACGGCAAGTAAATACATGAAGAAATGTTCACCATCACTGGTCATTCAAGAAATGCAAATTAAAACAGCACTGAGATTTCATCTCACTCCAGGAAGAATAGCTGCCATCAAGAAATCAACTGATCACAAATGTTGGTGAGACTGCGGGGAAAAAAAGAACACTGCTCCACTGTTGGTGGGAATGTAGACTGGTGCAGCCACTACGGACATCAATATGAAGATTTCTCAGAAGACTAAGATTGGAAGTTCCATTCAAGCCAGCTATTCCCTCCCCTGGGTATTTTCCCAGAAAAACTGAAAAGGTCATGTCACAGTGATATATATGCACCAACGTTTATAGCAGCACAATTTGTAATAGCTAATCTTGGAAACAACCCAAATGCCCATCAACCATAGAATAGACAAGAAAGGTGTGGTATTTTTATACAATGGAATATCCCTCAGCTATAAAATGGATGATCCTGAGGTCTTAATAGGTAAATGGCGGCAACTGGAGACTATCCTCATAAGAGAAATAAATAAGAATCATGTGTATAGATATCACTTTGTCTCTCTGGTATAAAAAGTAGTAAAAGCTATAGGAATAATAAGATCCAAAATTTGTAATAGCTATTATAAAAAAAGAAAAGGAAAAATACTCTAAAGGATATAACTACATGTATGTTTGAGTGTGTAGGATTGATAACTGTATTACTAAGTTTTTGTTGGATCATTGAACAGAACTGCTCACAGTCTCACTGTTTGAATTTCTACTTTGTATGCTTCAATTTTGTGACTTGAGCAACTATTTCTAAGATGACATGTAATTTATCAACTAGTGATTTCTTAGCATTAATTTTTTTGAAATTCTGTATTATTTCTACCTTTTTTATTTTGCTTTTCTTCTTTAAATAAAAAATAATTATGCATTTGAGGTTAAATTTTTAAAATTTATTGTATATTTAGATATGTGATACATTTTAAGTTATATTTGTGAGCAGTGTAAATTCTGGGCTAAATTTTTTTGTGTGTGTGCAAATGTTCAATCACTGCAGCATGATTTTCTGAAAAGCCCATCATCTCTTCATTGAACTGTTTTTGCTCTGTTGCAATACATCAGTTTATCTTGTTTCTTTTGGTCAAATCTGTTCTCTCTACTCTGCCTCATTGATCTGTATACCACATTGTTTTGGTTATTGTTTCATAATAAATCTGGTAATTTAAGTCTTATTATGATGTTCTTTTTTAAAAATTATTATGTTCTTCTTGAGTATTAATGGACTATTATAGAAGTTTTATCTTTCCACATAAGTTTCAAACCTGGTTTGTTGATAGCCACAAAGCAGCTTGGCTTATATTTTGACTGAGAGTATACGTGATCTATAGATCAAGTAGAGAAGAACTGACACTTTACTGTTATAGAATCTTCAGTGTGTGAACACGGTTTAGATCCACTTGTCCAGATCTTTATCTAGATTCTTTCATCAGAGTTTTGCATTTTTCTACATACAGGTACTATACTTCTAATTACTTTGTTTTTATCTAAGTATTTGTATCTAAGTGTTTTCATTTTTATGGTACAGTACTGCTTTCTAAACTTTCAAATTCTAGTAATAAACTACTGGTATATACAGGACAGATGACTTTGGGTTTTAACCTCATATTCTGCAACTTTGTTATACCAGCTTAGCTGCAGAAAGCTTTACTCTTCTTTGTCCAAGATATTCTAGCCAGATAATATTATCTTTCAACAAACACAGCTTATCTCTAGTCTATGTAAATTTTTATTTTATTTATTTTTCTCACTTTAATGTAATTACATAGTAATGTCCAATATAATTATGAGTAGGAAGCTGGGCATGGTGGTGAACACCTATAATCCCAGAACTCAGGAGGCTGAAACAGGAAGATAACCATGAGTTTGAGGCTAGCCTGGACTATATAGGGAGAGCTTATTTAAAAAGTAAAACAAACAGAGAAAGAAAGAAAGAGAGAGAGAGAAAGAGAGAGAAAGAAAGAAAGAAAGAAAGAAAGAAAGGAAAAGAAGAAAGAAAGAAAGAAAGAAAGAAAGAAAGAAAGAAAGAAAGAAAGAAAGAGGGAGGGAAGGAAGGAAGAAAGAAAGAAAGAAAGAAAGAAAGAAAGA
>PVLA01016608.1:0-20176 GCA_004027455.1 Hydrochoerus hydrochaeris
TTCTTCCTGCTGTTGTTCAGGTCCAGCTGCTGCAGCAGCTCCCACTTGGTCTGTAGCACCTGATTCTGCTGCTCCAGGAAGCGCACCTGGAACCCAGACCAACAGCCACCTGGATCCCAGTCTGCAGACAATCAATTGGGTGTTCCTTTCCTGGGAAGGAACCGTGTTGTCTTATGCTCTAGTAGCTTAAAAGATGAGCCCTTAAAAATGTTATTCAAGCCCCTCCAAGCCAAAGATCCTGTGTCTGACAGAGGCCTTTACTCTGGGGAAAGCCCCTAAGATCAGGAAGGACCCCAACATCTCCTTTCCTTCTCCATTGGTTGCTTCTGTCTGCTCTGCACCTGTCAGCTCCTCTGTATCTTCCTGGACCCATGTGTACCTTCATCTAGGACTGCCTTCTTACATCCCATCCTTGGATACTGAGCCAGCACATCCTGGTCTCTGCTTGGGGCCTAGTGGCTGGGCCTGTGCCCTGCCCATTCTGTGTCTCCTTTTTCATGGCTTTTCCCAACCCAGCCAGAGACAGACGCTATACCCATCTGAGGTCCTGAGCCCTCCTCTGTGACTTTCAGGCCTGGATCTCTATTCTTAACCAAAGTACTTCTTCAGAGAGAAAATAAGCATTCTCCAGTCACAATCTAACAATACTTGTCATTCCCTTACTTACAGTCCACTAGTGGCTCCGCATCACCCACAGGGTCAAGTCCATATTTCCTACTGTGCTCTTCACAATGTGACAAATATATCTTCTCCCCTCCACTACTGTGCAGTCAACACTCACAAACTCAGGAGCTCCCTGTCCCAGGCATTATCCTGAACATGCTCTCTCTCTGGGCTACCTTTGCCCACCTCCACTAGAAAACTCCCATTCAGACTTTACCACCCTACCTCACTGTCCCTCCACCCCACCCCATGAGCTTCCCTGCTCTCTATGATCAGGAAGTAGCTATTCTCCAGAGCCTCTTACCTTTGAGACCTCAGAGTACATCACAGTTACTTAGGAGACTTGTAAAAATGCAGATTTCTGAGACCCCCATGAATATTTTTGATCTGTGATGAGTCTGAAAGTGTGTGTTTCTAACAAACAGATGCTTCTGGATTAGGAACCGCTTTTGAGAATCACGTCCCTGGTGCCTGTGATCACGTTTCCCTCACCTCATAGGCCAGACGTGTTACATACTGAGTCTCTCATCCGCCCAGTTCTGCGCTGGCCAGGGTCCCCTGGAAGGAGGCACAGGGCTCTCTGGCTTCTCCAACAACCAGGCTATCACTGGCCTCTCCTCCACCTGGCTTCTGGGTCTCACAGATGGCCACCTCCACTTGTTCTCCACTTCTGCCTCCCAGACTCCTTCCCAAGAGAAGTTTTCTAGTTCCTCTCAACCTTCTGGCCCCTATCCCTCAGCTTTGGTGCCCAAGTCATGGTTTGTCCCTCTCTGCTTTGTCCCGGGCTGTGTCTGCATCCTGGGAAGGGTGTCCCAGAGGGGCAGGAAAAGCAAAGGAAAGATGGAGGCACTGTGTTCAGCTTTCTCCATAAAGCAAAGGAAAGATGGAGGCATTATGTTCAGCTTTCTCCATAAAGCAAAGGAAAGATGGAGGCACTGTGTTCAGCTTTCTCCATAAAGCAAAGGAAAGATGGAGGCACTGTGTTCAGCTTTCTCCATAAAGCAAAGGAAAGATGGAGGCACTGTGTTCAGCTTTCTCCATAAAATCCCACCTTGTCGATGAAGGAGGCGAACTTGTTGTTCAGCGCCTTGATCTGCTCCCGCTCCTGGGCGCGCACCTTCTGGATCTCTGGGTCCAGCTCTACGTTGAGGGGGGTCAGGAGGCTCTTGTTGACAGTGACCTGGTGGATGCCACCAGGCGGGTACATGGATGGGGATGAGGGGCCCAGATTCACATTGCCAAGCATGCTGCCAGCAAAGCCACTGGCCCAGCCCCTGCCAAACCCATAGCCCCCTGCCCGCCCAGGGCCACAGGCCACATTGAAGGGTGTGCTCCGAGTGCCCCCCAGACTGTACAGACTCCGACTGCTGAAGCCTGCACTGAGCCCTTTGGCCCCTGCACGGTAGGAGGACGAGCTGCCCCCAGAGAGCACTGCAGAACAGCCACTGAAGCCCCCCTTGGTGACAGCTCCCTGCTTGCAGGTAAATTGGCGGTTCATGGTAGAGAGGCCGGAGAGCTGGGAGACGATGCTAATCCTTAGCTGTGATGCAGTTCACCAGACTCTGATCTTGGCCTCCTCCTTTATAAGGCTCAGGAAAGAGCCACAGCCCTAATTTATGGGTTTAGTTCACCTGGGGGCAAGAAATGATCTTTCTCCCAGCAAAACCACAGACACTAGGTAAATAATTTAAAAACCAAGGAAGTTCTAGGCTTGCAAACCTCACTAGTATAATTGAATCTTACCTAATTAACATGGGGTATTTAGCCTGGCCAAATTATCCCTAGAAAGATCTTGCCTGCAGAAATTGTCACAGCCTTGTGTATCCTTCCCCAAGGTATTGTGGGAGCTGAGATTTGCCTGCTACCAAGAAGAGACCTTTAATTGACGGCTTAATCTGTGAGAAATCTCATGCCTGTGCCAGCATCAGATGGGCTACTTCAGGGTCCCTTTAATGTGGTTAGGAAGAGAGTCCTGTAGCCAAGCTTCCCAGGGCTCCTGGAGACAGTTCTCACGGGTGCCCAAAGGCCATAGGCAAGAAGCCACCAGGCATCCAGGCCCAGCCCACTGGCTGACAGCTTCCTTCTAATCCACACCACCACCAACCTAGGTCTCCTGTGCCAAGCAGGATGCCCGATTCCTTCATCTACATATGCTAACTTCTACACTTATTCTTGAACTTGAAATAATGGTCACTGCCACCATTCACAATGACTAACACTGGCACAATGCTTTATGGTGTCAAAAGAGTACCTTGTACATAACTCCAGTCTATTTAGCCTGCCTGATTTCACCTATATTTCACAAACGGGGAAACTGGGGCTCAGGGAGTTGAGGACGTCAATGCTTTAGCAAACATTTAGTGAGCCCTTTCTTTGTAGGAATCCCATAAGACAGAAACAGCCAAATCTCACAGGCCTTGGTCTTGAGGTCTCTCACTACACATTTACACCCTACAGTCCTTATTCATTCCCACCCAGTCTCCTTGCAGGCCCTCCTCCATCTACTCAATAAACTTCCGTAGAATGATAAACCTACCCTGCGACACTGAACTAAGAAGATCAAAACCTAGCTCAGAATTCTAGGCAGATACTTCAGTTCATTGTCAAAGAATGATTCAAATCTTTCACAACTCCCAAATTCCAGATACACCTATAGTATATAATTTTCTCCATTAAAATATAATTATTTCACTAGCCATGTGCTTGAATGAGCACCTGGCCAATCCTCATTCTTATCTCTGTACTAAGGTTAGGGTATGCCCTTAATACTGCTGTACCAAGCAGTTGCCAGAGCAGGCATGAACAGTATGGGACACTTGTTTAGATTGACACCATGAAAGATCAGGCCTAAGAACTGCCCATTGCTTCTGGAAGAGAGACCTACAGACTTTTGGGTCCTAAAAGGCAGCCCCGACTTCTCACTGACCTGTACTCCTCACTGCCCATGCCAGAACCAGTGTCTCCAGAATCGCCAGCTTGAAATCTGGATGTTCAGGAGTTTCCAGTGGCTCCTGAGTACCCTACAGTCCTGCACACAGTTCCAGACGCTGCACGGGAGCCTCCGCTTGAAGAGACTCTGCTCCCAGAGATGAGGATACACCAGAAGCCAAGAGTGTACTTGATACCAATGTTGCAGGGGACAGAGAGGGAGGCTCTGGTCAGCATTTAAGACCAACAATCCTTCACGTCACTGTATGTATATCACTAAATATCCATCTCATACACAGCTCTGAGGAGCATCTTCCTGAAACATTAAGGAACAATGCCTGTCAGTGCCAGGATCCCCCAGGTCCTCTCTCCACCTTGGCCATCCTTTAACACCAAATGGAAGGTCCTGAAGGCAGGGTCTTCACTTCTTCCACCTGGAGGCAGGCATGAGATCCTATGCACACCGGGTCATTGCAGCTCCTTTTTCCTACCCACTCCATAGGGCCATGAGACAAGTGATTTGATCAAGGCCACACAGCCAATACCTGCAGATGAGCTCAGGATCCCAAGCCTCCAAGCTGAAGGCTCCTCTTCAATCTTTCTCTTAAAAAATATGGGGTGACACTGGACTCATTAGCAGAAGAGATGCCCTGACTGCTTATAATAGTTCACACTATCAGTGATTTCTCCAGATAGCCCGTTGGCACAAAATCAATCAAAATAATAAGTAGGCAAAGTCTAATGAGTTCAGAAGACAGTAATCCCTAGGCCCTGGGCCTGATCTCTGATTCACAGTTTAGTCTCTTTCTGGGGATCGTACCAGTTTTTGCCGAGAGTAGCTGGAGTAGCTACTCATTGTACCCTGCCCATGCCCAACCCACTAAATCAGTGATCCTGCGTCAAGACTTGTACCACCTCTCAAAAATCTCTAAGCTCCTCTACCCACACACCTGTCCAGCCATCCCTGACTGGGTGAAGCTAAAGAGCAAGATTTATTTTACAGAACTGATTCATATGATTCTGAAGGTTTAGCAGTCCAGTCTGACAGTGAATGTCCCGAGACGGTCTGCTGTGGATTCCAGAAGATGAAATACCAAGAGAGAATTGCCCAGGAACTTCCCTTCAACTCTTTTTTTGCTCAAAGTTGTTTTTTGGTTTGTTTGTCCTCACAATAAATGTGTGTTGAATTTTGTCAAATGTTTTTGCAACTATTCAGAAAGTCATGTTTGCTTTACTCTACTATGTGTCAATACGGTGAATAGAGTAATTGATTCCCAAATGTTGAACCTTTCCTTTCTGAGGCAAACCCCACAGCAATGATGGCCTATAATTTCTACAGATTTCCATATTTCATTTACTCATACCTTGTTGAGAATTTTCCAATCTGTTTTCTTGAGGGATATAGATCTTTAGCTTATTTGTAACATTTTTGTATACTTTTAGAACCAAGGTAATGTTGGCCTTATAAAATAAGGTGAAAAATATTCTTTCTTTGATCTTCTGGAAAAGTTTATGTTGTATCATTATTATTTCTTATTTAACTCCATACATTCTTCAGGGCCTGGGTGTGAAATGATTCATTCACAAGTCTCCTCAATCTCATGATGTTCTCTATAACTTCGAATAACAATAAACGCCATAGTGGTAAAGATAAGTATGTAAGAATGTCATAATACTGAGTGCATGCTTGCAAAAGCACAGGTCTTGCAGAATAAACATTTATCCTTTGTTACGGTATATAACTTTCCAATAATTCTATGAAAATATAATGTCAGTCCTGTTTTACAAGTGGGAAATCAAGGCTGGTGATGAATTAACTTGCTCCAGGTCTTATTTGATCATCAATCTTTTAATTGAGTGCCTACTAAATTTGAAATCTAGCCCTGCATCTTCATGTGGATGAGAAATTGGGTTACAGGATCAAACAGGCCTTACCAAGGTCTCAAAGCTGGAATAGAATAAGAAACCAACAGGATTCTCAGGAACTTTTTTTCTGAGTTATCTAAAGCCTCATCTGCAGAGTCTGAACACTGTGTGCTTGTTCTAAACCCACCCAAGCCACCAACTCCCACTGGGCATCTCCGGCTGACCCAATACCAATCCCCTTCCTGACCTTTCCCATCTTCCTGGAAGCCCCAGGCAGGTAACAAGGCCTTTTGGGGGAGGAATTAAAGTCAGAAAGCTACCCTAATTGGGATGTCTGAGGGCTCCCTCAAGGCCTAGATTAGGCAAGAAGGATCCTTTTTTTTTTTTTTTTTTTCTGAGTGTGATGAGACTGCTCTGCTGTGAAAATAGAAGTCTGCTAATGGAGATTGTGCCAAATCCTCCACACTCTTCCCAAGCGGTCCATTTCAAAAGCACCCAGGAGGTACAAGCCTGCAAGAATGGAGAACCTATGGGGAACAAGACAGCCTCTGATTTATGTTGGGCTACGAGAACTCTACCTCAGAAGTTCAGAGCTTTAGAACCCTGGGTGGGTGTTCAGTGGCTCAGCTGGTTCACCCCTGAAAAGAAGTGACTACAGAACAAATCTTGAGGGGTATAATTGGTGGGGGAATGTTCTCAAAAGCAATGCTTCTTTGTTAGAAGGAGAATTTTCCTTAAATTCCTATGTCCATTGCCTGGTCAATATTTTCTGAGAACATCGCATCTGGGCCAGACTCCAGGACCAGCTTCACCCACTTCCTTCCAGAGGAAAACATCCTGAGCTCCTGGGTGCCACACTCCTTCAAGAAGCCTGCCCTCACCACAGAGACCCTCTTCCATCACGTCCAAACCTCTTCCTTCTGTGGCTACTCACCTCCACCACAGCTTGGAATAAATCAAACATCACATGACATGAGTTGCAAATTAAGTTTATTGTGCAGACACCCAGACCACAGCACTCAGAAAGCAGAGTCAACAAGGAGGGGCTATGTACACAGAAGCACCCTTCCCTGGGGCACCTCCATGAGAGTGACATGGGCTTTGAGATGGCATCAGTGGGTTGCCCTGGGGTCCTCAGTAGAATACCCATCAGGAAAAGGACCCTCAAATGGAAAAGCAAGGAGGCAGGGGGACCAGGAGTAGGGCATGACTGGAAGACAAACTTGGAATGTAGATTCTTCCCACAGAAAATAATGGGTGTCACTGTCTCTAACTATAGTAATTGATTTGGAAAGAAGACCTTTAAAAACTGTATATGAGCATCCATTTCCCTCTCAGGGCCATCAGAGGTGGATGAAAAATTTGTCATGCTCTCAGTTAGAGGAACAGAAACAGGCTTCCACATTCTAGAATGGAAGAGCCAAGAAAGGACTCTCATCTTTATCTAAAAGAGAAGGTCACACCAGAACTGTAACCTCCTCCTGAAGCAGAATGCCCCTTAGCAGAGCTAGAAACTCCCCCTCCAGAGCTAGAGGCACCTCCAGAGCTGAATCTTCCTCCAGAGCTGGATCTTCCTCTAGAGCTACCACCAGAGCCATATCCACCTCCAGAACCAAAACCCCCTCTACCACCTCCAGAACCACTGCCAGAGCTATATCCTCCTCCTGAACTGGAGCCTCCTCTGGAACCGCCAAAGCCAGAGCCTCCTCCACCACTTCTGGAGCCTGATCTTCTGCCTCCAGAGCCATAACTGCTACTTCCAGAGCTGTATCCTCCTCCTCCATGACTGGACCCTCTGCCTCTAGAACCTTGGCCTCCAAAACCACTTGTGGATGATACATTTGAAGAGATGGTGCTGCTTGTCACGGCTGCAGGAGAAATAGTGTTCTGACTGCCATGTCTACTTCTACCCCCCACACTGCCACATTCCATTGGACCACACCCCACTACTTACACACAGTCACATTGTCACTGAGTTCTCCAGACATCCTGTTAGAGAGAGAAAGAAAAGAACTTGTGGCAGGACAGGTAGACATTGCATGCATCATATTTTACTATTGCCACCTCCCAGTGTGCAGATTAGCCAATGTGATCAATCTCCATACGCTTATACATCTCACCTTCTTCTATGCCATCTGATGCCAAAGATGGTGACAGACCCCACACTCGCATGCACAGCCTGACATCTCAATACACCTCAAACTTTTATTCAGGTTAAAGTGAACATTGATCCAGAGTGACTGAACAGGAAATTCACTTCTGACTGTACAAAGACATTTCTTTATGTTTATTTTAGGAATCTGTTATTCAGTATCCATGCTTTCTCTAAAATTTTTAAATGAGGTTTCCCTGTGAACATTCAGTTCAGAAAGAACTACAACTCTGTACAGCCTACCTGTTCCTCTCTACCTCCCCTCCTCCTCTGTTCCCCTGGAGCCTTCCCTCCTCCATGTCACAAGCTGGCACATGGGCATCCCTCTCAGCCAGGCACAGAGCTGGTGTGTGGATGGTCCAGGGTGGCTCTTCCCTTTTCAGTTGCTTCAGCCACATTAAGTCATGAGGGGTGCTGATAGCACCAACAAAGTTTTTTGGTTACAGGGGGAGCAAAGGACCACTCTTTGAAGGATTGCAATTGGTTGATTGCCACTCTCGAAACCTGCAAGGAATCATGTCTGCATCTATTGGGGTTAGCATGTCCCAGACACTCGGTACATTCTAACACTATCACATCCGTTCCAGGTCACACTATGAAGGCAGAGGAAGCCACATTTCAGATTGTCTAGAAACATTCCATTTTCACATGATTTTGCTTTTTCTTTCAGAAAGGAGCAGGATGTATAATCTATTGCCCACCTCACTTGGTTTCAAAAGGCCTTGTTAGGTATTTCACATTGATAGATGCACAACTCTACACTAATGTTCTGTGTCCTGAGTTGCTCCATGGAGAACATCAGGAGTGTCCACTGGCTCCACCCTTTGCTTTGCCTGCCCTTACTCCATCCCTAACTCCAGGAGAAAGGAGAGACTAGGCCTGGGCACCATCTCCCCTCCCAATGCCCCTCACCTGCACTCCTCTCCCTCCAGCAGCTTGCGATAGGTGGCAATCTCGATGTCCAGGGCCAGCTTGGTGTTCATCAGCTCCTGGTAGTCACGCAGCAGCCGGGCCAGGTTCTCCCGAGCCTGCTTCAGGGCATCCTCTAGGTCTGTGAGTTTGTTCTTGGCATCTTTGATGGCATTCTCTCCATGCTGCTCAGCATCAGCAATGGAATCTTGTACATTTTTACACTGCATGAGAAAGAAGAGGGAAGGAGGGAAGGTTTCTTACTGTGCAGACAGTGGAGTCTGCCTGGCAATGGAAGAAAGCGGAGATGTTCAGCATGGAAGGGCAGAATCACTGGTCCCAGAGGTACTGAACATTCCTGGAGCTAATGAGTGATGCAGAAAACAGTGCTAACACTGGGACCTCTCCTTCACCCCTAACCTTTGCCTGGGCTCATTGGTGCTCCCAAGGATGGCTTTGACCCTCATTACACAGAGCCAGGAATGTTATCCCACTTTGTAGACTCAAATGAAGACACTCAAAGCAGGCTGCATTTCAAAAATTCTCTTGCTTCTGGAGTCCACTCTGCCCTTCATTTTCTGTCCCAAGGCTAAGGGCTAGCCCCAGATCAGCTCCCTAAAACACTCGATGCCTTCCATGGACCCAGCTGGATCTGTGCAGAGCCTGCACCACCCAGAAATAGGAAACTACATCTGCAATCCAGAGCAAGTCAAGCCGTCCTGTGTTTTTTTTTTTTGCTATTGCTCCTTTACTTGTGTAAACAACCTAAAAGTGATCATGATTCTTTCCTCTTGCTGATCTTTTTATTAGAATGCCCCTTAGACCACTCTAAATATTCTTTTAGCCTTAAACTATGTTTAGCTGCGGGATCTTGTTATTAATAAAAACTGGAACTTCTCAGTTTCTCATATCCACACACATAATCACACACTTTGGGATACAACCATCCACAACCCCTACTCCACCAGCAGATCTGGGCCTATTGTACAAACCAGGCCTCACCTGCTTCTTTACGTGTGAGATCTCCCCTCGAAGTCTCTGGATCACACGGTTCAGCTCACTGATCTCCATCTTGAGCTCTCTCAAGCTGTCTCCATGTTTTCCTGCAGTGATGCGCAGCTCCTCATACTGATGGAGAAGAAGAGGATAGGTCACAGGGGACTCCAGCCTGGGAGAAGCTTGGTTTCAGCTAAAGAAAGGCTGGCAGCTGGCTGAAAGTGGTGGTCATGTTCATGGGAGGTTGGAGATGATCTCATGTCTTCCCCAAGAACTTGGTGCCATTCTCTACACTCTCTTGAGAATGATGCCCAACTTCATTGGTAAAACACACCAACAATCTTACTGTATACATCCTGACTGGGGATGAAGCCTGGCTTGTTGTGAGGAACGGGGCTGCCCTGTTTCATTTGTACTTGCCATGCTGTGGTACAGGGTCTCAGCCTCAGTCTTGCTCTTCTGTGCAATATCTTCATACTGGGACTTAACCTCAGCAATAATGCTTTGCAGGTCCAGGTTGCGATTGTTGTCCATGGACAAGATAACATTGGTTTTAGTAATAGTCTCTCGTGTCTGGGACAGCTCCTGCAACACATAATGAGGTCTAGCCATGACTTTCTGCCCACATCACAGATAGTGAGAAGGCCTACCCACCCTGTGTTAGTGAAACACAGACTCTCAGACTAAGCATTTCCTAGGTGGGATAAAAAGTGACATCACCACTATTCCGTGGCCTCTCCCAAGGTCATCCTTGGAATTGTAGAGAAGGGAGGGGATCTGTATTTCTGAGCTTACTACTTAGCTGTCTTCACCACTTACAGCAGTGAACACTCCCAGAAAGCTGGTCCATGCTCCAATTAATACCTTAAATTTTACATTCTACTTCAGGAATGACATGTTTGTCCTTAGTTCAGAGAGGTGGAGACATAGTACATTTTGACCTGTGTATCACATGGAGCATAGAACAGGCCCCTTCTTAAGGAGGGAGGACCTTTAGGAGATGGAGGGTTTGGAAGTTGACTTGATGTTTCCTGAATCTCCCTTCCTGTAACCTCAAAGGGGAACACTTCTTCTCCCCCAATGCCTGTGCTCCACACCTCCCTAGAGTGGGCTAAAAGGATGGCTAGAGGAAGTCATCCTGTCCATAAACCCCATTTCTGCCACTTTTTTACCAAGTGGATAGGATTTGATGGGAAGTGCGGAACTATAGGCCTGCCCAGGAAAAGCCTCCTTACCAACTCATAGATCCTTCTCAGGAAGTCAGTCTCCTGGGTCAGTACATCTACGTTGGCCTGTAGATCCACCTTGGTCATGTAGCGCTTGTCTACATCCTGCAAAAAGGTTACAGGCCTCTAGTGAAACACATGCCCCTTACCTTGCCTGGTTCTTCATAAAGGCCCTGGCTTCTCTGCTGTTCTCCTCCCCCAGTGCTCGTTAGCTGCTCTCCAAGGTACCAGGTACCTCCGAAGGAGCCACATCCTGAGGGCCTCATCAGGCATGCAGCCTGCATCCACCGCTGCCCATATGCACTGCTCATGCTCCACCCATAACCAAAAGCACTTGCATGGGACTAACCTTTTCTAACCAGTCTCTTCCTCCTCCTGAGACACAGTGTGTTCCCTCAGTGGGAACAATGGCCTCCATGTCCTGCCACAGTCCTCAGACCTCCCATGTTTTCTGTTTACCCTGCCTCTCCTGAGTGTTCTTGGATTATACCCCAGTCTTTTATAGGAACCAAACTGAGAAGCCATGCTTTCAGGGTTTCAGCTCATACATATGTCAACACAACCAAAAGTAATAATAAGGGCTGGGGATTTAGCTCAGTGGCATAAGCGCCTGCCTGGCAAGTGTGAGGTCATGAGTTCAATCCCCGGTACCAAAAAAAAAAAAAAAAAGTAATAATAAGCAGGCATTCCAAGGGAAGTCCCATTCCTCTTCAGCCCTTCAGAAGAAGAATCCAGTGCTTTCCGTGTTTGCATTTCTCATGATCTAATATAGGCTTTAAATGGGTGAATGACAGTAGTGTTCTGCCAAATATGCAGAACATCTTGGAAGATCATCTTCAGAAGACTGAACTGCAGAGGCTCCTGCCATAAGAGAACCACAGACAGACCTATCTCACCCGTCTCTCTCTGGCTGCTGCTCTGTGTACTTACATTGCTTTCTAGTGTGTCTGTCTGGACACTCTGTGATGTGACACACCCAGATTCCTACCCCAGCCATGGCATGGCCTTGCTCACCTTTTTAAGTGTCACGAAATCATTCTCAGCATTTGTGCGCTTGTTGATTTCGTCCTCATACCTGTTGGGGCCAAAATTATATGACAGTTAGATTAGTTCTGGGTTTGGTTTTTATTTTTATTTTTATTTTCCTATTGGATTCACCCCAAAAGCCCCATTCTCCAGGCATATCAAACACTCTTTAAATGCCAAAATTCATGTCCCAAATGAGGATGAATTTGTATAAGTTAACTCTCAAATAAGTAAAAAAAAAAAAAAAAAAAAAAGGACCTCTAAAACTTTATGTCCTCTTTGTAAGTAATCAACAAATATGCAGTTGACAAACTCCTGTATTACACAAATGCAATTGGTAGACAATTGATTGGCTGGTTCTGTTCAGTATCTATCTCCACTCAGGGGGTTTACTTGGTACCTACTTTTTCTGGTACTCCTTCACAAGATCCTGCATATTGTTCAGCTCTGACTCCTGTGCGTTTTTTTCTGAAAAGAGCCCATCCAACTGTTGGTGGAGCTGGCTGATGAAGGCTTGGAACACGGGCTCCAGGTTGATGGTGCGGGACCTCACATCAATCTGCTGTAGCATGTCCCATTTGGTCTTCAGTACCTGGTTCTGCTGCTCCAGGAAGCGCACCTGCCATGAGGGGAGGAAAAGCACATAAGACCCAGGCCACTTTTCACACTAGCAAGACACACCTGCATTGGGCAGCTCTGGCGCTGCTTAGGTCCAGAAGGCAGCAGTCACAAGGCTTCATCCACGCCAGGCAGAGGGAGGCTGCGGAGTCCTTGGCAGAGCCTCTGAGCTCATTGCCTTCACACTTAGAAGGTTCCATGGACTACGAATGCTACCGCTGGCTCTCTCCATGCACGGAGTCTCCTACTTCACACCCACTGCTTTGTTTACTGCTGCTCCCAAGACTCCAGGCCATTTCACTCCCTGATCCTAGTTGCATCCTTGCCAATGTCCCATAATTTCTGGGGCAAACTAAAAGCAGGTATCTACTGGAACTGCAACCCAGAGTGCTGAGTACAAGTCCTAGAGGGCAGGGCTCCTTGGCTGGTTTTTAAGAGACCTGTAAATTCCTGTGTAATTCAACCAAGACAGGTTTCTCTGCCTTGAAATAGGAGAAAGCCCAGTAACACCCAAAGTGACACCATTAAAGTCTTTATGGTTCACAACACTGAGAATGTTTCTCTTGAAGGCTGGAATTTCAAGCAGATACTTCAAGCTCCTCTCCACAAAATTTAATAGAGTAATAACTTTCTGAAGAAGAGGAAAACTACAATATCTCACTAATCCCTTTCAAAACCTGTCGTTGCCGGGCCATAGTGGGGGCGCACGCCTGTGATCCCAGCACTCGGGAGGCTGGGGCAGGAGAATCGTTGCGTGTTTGAGACTAGTCTGGGCTACAAGGTGAGTTCGAGGCCAGCCAGAACTGCACTGCAAGACCCTCTCTCAAAAAAAAACAAAAAGACAAAAAAAAAAAACCCTACTATTGCAGTCTGACCTGCTCAGTTCTTTACTTGCTTATACCAATTTTTCTATGATTGTGAGAATTTTCCTTAAATATTTGGACTGAAAAATAAAACCAAAGAGACAAGTGACTGCTAGCTATAGACTGTTTTGTAAACACCCGGTATTTTTCACGTTTGAGATTTGAAAATAACCCAGACTGCACTGGCCACACCAATGCCTCCCAAAAGGCACTAATCTGTACGGTTTCCTTTCAACAAGCACTGGAAGCCACAGCCATGAGCATAAGAAGGAGCCGCTTCTAACTCACCTTGTCAATGAAGGAGGCAAATTTGTTGTTGAGAGATTTGATCTCTTCCCTCTCATGAGACTTTCTATGTTGGACCTCTGGGTCTACTTTTACATCGAGGGGTTGCAGGAGGCTCTGATCGATAGAGACTTCATGGATACCTCCACCAGGAAATCCTCCAGGCCCAAAGCCACCAGGACTGCCAAAACCTCTAGGTCCACTGCCACCTCCAAAGCGGCTTCCTCCAAAGCTGCCTCCACCAAAACCACCACCTCCAAAGCCACTGCCACCTCCAAAGCCTCCAAAGCCACCTCCTCTGCCACCAAATCCACCGATGGAACCAAAGCTTCCACCTCCTCCAGCGACACTACTGGAGATGCTCTTGCTCCCTCCAAGGCCAACAACACTCTGACTGCCAAAGCCGCCTGCACCGTAGCCTCCTCCACCACCACCGTGACGGCTCAAGCAGGAAAAGCTGGAGGTCGATCTCCTGCTGCCAGAGACTATGGCTGAGCCACTGCTGAACCCCCGGAATCCTCCTCCTCCTTTTCTTCCTCCTCCTCCTCGAGATCTGTAAGAGATCTGACAACTCATGATGCCTTTGCGCAGTGAGGAAAGTCAAAGGTTCCAGGTGAGAGCCAAAGCTGGAGTTGAAACTGTGCTGTCAGGAGCAGGTAAGGGTCCTCTTATATACTTGTCAACTAGGTGTTGGTGTACCTGGGTGTGGGCCCACGTATGCGTGGGTTTGGCCTGCCTGGAAGCTATTCTTGGTGAGTGATTATCAAGCTAGTAGCCATTAAAAATCAACTGATCAGCTCCATTCAGAACTTGCTTTGATTGCAAACTTTTCCTGTTTATCTGTGCATCTGTTGAGCAATTTGATTTTTGAACAATCATCAGAAGAGGAGATTAAAATTTGGTTTCTCAACCCAAGAAAAAGACCATGTGCAGAATGCTGCTCCCTGTTTCGGACCGACCCATGAGAGACCGGCTGTCATCCAGGCCTGGGCAGGTTTACTGGCCCAGGTCAAGGAGGACAAGGAGGACAGTTTGGAGACTGTGTGATTCTCTCAAGACCAGTCTCATGGCTCTGCTTGCTCCTCCTCTGCCCCAGGTAGAACTTCAACAAGAGAAGAGAAGCTACAGAGCAGGACTGTGATACGAGCAAATCTGCACCTTGTTGGAGAGAAGTTGGCCTACAAAGTTGTCAGAGGTGCTATTTGTCAAAATATCTTGGCTCTTTCTTTCCCATGCTATGCCAGAAATACACAATGACCAGGCCCTGCGTAGGGGAGCATCTCTGTTCTGTAATCATCAATTCTGTCACTTTCTGCATGAGAACCCAGAAGATGAGGGTGTAAGGAATGTTTATCTCTCCTTGGTTCTGTGGGACTGAGGGAACTCCACGAAGGCTGCAGTCAAAGGCTTCACACAACAGCAAGATCCACGTTTAGGTTTGCTTAGATCTCAGTAGCTGTGTATTGCCTGGTGACTCTGCAAAGCAGTTTAGTGAAGCAAGCTCATCGCTGGCAGGCAGCAATGGATGAACGTGGGCAGACTCCCTCAGTCTAGCCAGAGCCACCAAACCCACAACACATCCACATCCAAACTCAGCCACAGTCTCTCCTCTGTCCATGTGACTAGGTATGTGGGAAAGATACCTTAGAGTAATAGAACAGAATTGAAAGTCTGGAGTTCCGGGCTAGAATTCCAGTTTTGCCTTTTACTGGTTATAATGGCCTTGAATTAAACTCTGAGTGTCTTCTTAGCTATGAAAGGAGAAATTCTTATGAAGAATTTTGAAAAATATTCCTCAAAATGTAAATGTTAGGTATCATTCTTTCTAGTGAGGCAAAGATATTCTTTTTCTGTTCACCCTTGGCAGGTTATTTTCTTTTCTGTTGGCTGTAATCACATGCTATACTAGAGCACCACTAACACAAGAATCCTATGTTCAGAGCCTTAGCACAAAGTTGGTATAAAGAAATGTAAAATGCAGAAGCTTTGGGTTTAAGTCCAAGTTTCATTGTATTTTAGAAAAATGACCTTGGGGAATTAATAGTCTTCTTCGACCCTCAGTTTCTTCATCTGTAAAAAAATGAAGGAAGGAGGAGGAGAAGCAAGAGATCAGGAAAAAGAGGAAGAGAAGAAGGAGGAAGAGGAGGATGAGGAAAGAAGGTAGAGAAAAGGAAAAGGGAAGAGGAAGCTAAAAGAGGAGGAATAGAAGAGTAGAAGGAGAAAGAGGAGGAGGGGAAGATAGTGTACCCACTGCGCAGACGTAGTTGCTACTCAACAGCAAATACTCAATAAATTTTATTCACCCTCACACTCTCCCACTATAGCAAATTTTTAAACCCATGTTGACTGCACTGTACAGGTGGGAATAGGCATAAAGAAGAGGGAACTAGTCAAGCTATTTGATCTGCAGTAAAAGAATGCTGAACAAAGAAAACTCATGTGTGCCCTTGATTTTTTACAATCTGGATTATACAATCATAATCATGCAAGTAACCCAGAAAGCTAATACTCCAAAACCAAGTCTGTCATTATATATGGATATCTGAGCAACGCCCTAATTGTCCATTGTGTCTCAGCATATGACTGTGCTGAGGCCATGCCAACTTCAGGAGGGTCTTACTCCCTTCATGAAAGGAAGGAATAAACATTTAGTGAGCATCTGCCATGCCCTAGGCCTGTACTGGGCACTCAGTTGCATGTTTTACTCCATTTCAATTGTGGTTTCCCACCTGGTCTCCTGTCCCACTCACCCCATTCTCTAGACCATGGGCAAAAGTCAAGTTGAAGGACAGATCTCTTCTCTTGAAATGTGGAAGGCAGAACTAATGCAACGTAGATACTATAATAGCAATCTATTTCCAGATTGTTATTTAAATTTCACCTTATACCTGATCTCAATGTACTTTTCTAGATAATATGCTTTTCATTCTTTAAGGGAGTGAAATGAGAATGAAGAATCTTGGTCTGGCAGTGATTTTTTCCACTCACTTTCACTGTGGTCCTCAGTTTCATAATCTGAAAAAAAGAAGCATATTTGCTGGATCCCCACTGTCCCATAAGGATATCAGCCTGCTGAAGTTTTTAAGCTTTGCTCTGACTCAGAATAAGAATCCTAAACAACAAAATCCTTCTTTGTGCTCCTTATCAGTGAGCTATCAGCAAATCCAAGGTCCTAAATGCTTCTCACAGTTTTTCAAAATCACCTCTGTTGGCCAGCAAGGCACTAAACTGAGCCCCTAGCGTTAAGTAAAGAGGGGGTTAACTGCTGAGCCATCCGAAAATAAACTCTCACATGGGTGTGGGTGCTGACACCAGATTCTCCAGGCAGGAATAAACTTCCCCTGCTCCCATCCTTCCTGAGCAGTGTGACAGCCCTCTCACAGCCTCATCACCACAGTCCTCCTGTTGCAATGAGCCATTTCACTGGATTTCTGCAGGACAGAGCTGGCATCACGCTGATCTTTATTAGAACCTCCATCTTCTCAGCACAGAGTAGTCATTCAGGTAATAAACCCATGATGAAAAAAAAAAACCATTTCAATGGATTTTGTTTGGAATTGCAGGGTCTTTCTGCTGTATAAATATGATGCTAGCAGGGCAGGGTGAAAAAAAACATGGTGCTAGCTATACCCTGCCTCTTTACAGCCTGTAGTTCCCTAAAGGTCCCACTGGGGAATTATCTGAGTTTCTGTTCCACCTGTACCTGATCAGGGTCCCTCTAGGAGCTAGGAACCCTGTCTCTTTTTCCCAAAGCACAGTGCATCTGCGAAGCAATCAGAAAACCATCTCAAAATGCAAACCAAGTGTGTGAGTTTTAAAAAAGCAAAAACAAAAGAAACAAACCAAAATCCTCTTCCTCCAGCCTTTGCTGCTGGGTTCAGGGTGCTGCTCCAGGGGACTTTAATCCACAGTGTATGATCATGTCAAGAAAAGTTAGGACACGAGAGCTCAAAGCGAGCTGTCCATCTGCTCAGCTGCAGCAGGGCTCAGAAAGCCAGTTGATCAGTGCCTCCACCCTACCTGCCAATTCCTAATCCGGTCCAAGGTGCTGCTCCAGAGAGCTCCCCAACTCCGTGGCTCTAAGGGAAGGTGAAACAGGAGGTTGACAGACTCCCAACAGGAGCCACTTGCTCAACTTCCCTTCAGGGCATTTTTTTGTAAACAACTAGTTTTAAACTGCTTGTTCAGTGTAAAGTCCCAGGCTCTGATCCAGTTCCCTATCTCAGCCCTGGGGAGTCCCTTTTTTCCTTCTTACAATGTCTTTTTTTAGTGTTTTAGATTTTTATTTGGTTTTCGTTCAACTCATTTTCTGACAGTGAAGCCTGCTGCTGTTGATTGTAAGGAGTTCTGGCCAAACTGGTTGTAACTGAGAAGCCCAGCCAGCCTGGAAGGCAGCTGATTCTGCCTGCAGCACGAGGTACCCATTGCCTCCTCATTGTGCCAAAGTCATCCTGAAAGCAGGAGATTCCTGCCAGACTTTTATCACCAAAGCAGGGAAACAATGCAGACCTCAGAAATGAGGAGCGGGCATTGATATGACCCTACCAGGGCATAGAAGGTGTTCAACACATACGAAGTGAATGAATGAAGCAATCCAGTAAACGGTGATAACCAAAGCAATGATGAAAGACCCCAGCGCAGTGCCTGGCTTATAGTAGGTACCCAACAAATGTCACTTCCTTTCCACTGCTGTCACATGTAGCTCTGATTTTCTAAGTAGGCTCCAGAAGGTCTGAGCAGAAAATTACAAATTCTAGCCTTCTTCCTAGGGGGATCAATCTACAGCATAATTAACTCAGTTTGACATCACACAGCTCACTGGAGCCTGTGTATTTTTGCTGAAGTGCTGTCCAGTTAATGATACCAGTGAGGCATGGCACTGATATATGTGGCCCCAGGTCTTCATTCACATGAAGAGAGCACACAAAATCCTCTGTGGAAAGCTCTGAATGCTTTTGCTCCAACTCTTATTCTACCCAAATTATTTCCTGCACCAAATTCTCCTCCCATTCCAGGGCCAATATTTTATTTTTGTCCATTATCTATGGAGCCATTCAAACCCAAATAGCTGTCAAATACTCCATCCCATCCTGGCCATGACTTCAGATCATAGGAGTCACATACATTATACCACTCAGATGGCTTCTCCAGGTTTTCTCAGATTTAGTGCTGCCCCCTTCCTATCCCACCCCTACATCCGGGGGAGCCATTCTACTAATGTAATACAGCACTGCTGCCTCTGACAGCCACAGTTCACTTCCAGTGCCTCTACTTGCCACTCTTCAGCAGCATCTTCTGCCAACAGTGCCCAGAAAGCACCATCAGGTGTAGTCAACCCTCGCCTGCCCAGCCACTCCATCCTCCCTGTCACCTGGAGGTACCCGCACCTGCATGTCAGTTCTTTTACTTCCTTCAAGGTTTCTCATATTGAGTTCAATGGGGGATAATTCTAGGCAGAAACTGTGTAGTAAAAGATTCCCCCCCAAAAAATGAGAGCTACAATAAACATTAAAGCAATTTTAAAAGACCAAATTCAAATGATTCCTGCTCTTTAATCTAGCAACAGAATTCCTGGAGACACTCAAGACATATGGTCCTCACTTCAGAAGGAACAGCCACAAGCATGAACCTGGACAACTTGCTTGCTACAAGGATTCTTATCAAGAAAATAAAAAACAAAACAAAAGAATGAAAAGACAACTGCTCAAAAACTCTCCAGGTAACAATTTTTCCTACATCAGAAAATATGGGCCTGCCAAATTCTTCTTTAAAAGTCTTTTAAATCCAAAAAACAAAGGGAGTAATTGCTAATTAAGCAGTTAATATTTAATAGTGCTAGTATAGTTGTTCATCTGGGATGTATTAAGTTTATGACCAAATTATATTTTTATGAGCCATAGGCACACTTTATAGCCCATTGGGTATTCAGAAGTATATTTCATAGTTCTTTTATAAGGGAAGCTGTGTCATAGCCTCTGAAGAGTGTGTTTAGAAGTAAAGCTTAAGTTCCTCTTCCAGAAACCAATCATGTTGCCTTGGCATGTCACCACCTCGGCTGGGCCTCCCTTCCCTGACCTGTAGACTGAGGGCTAGGAAACCATCAGCGCTGGGAAAACATCGGAAGGAGAGGCAGAGGACCCCGGCAGTACTAGCAGCCCAGCAACCCCCAGACACCTAACCATGCTGGGACCAAGGTCCTGCCTTTCTGCCCTTTAGTTTTCTCCTCTAAGACATGGAGGCACAGAACTAAAGATGTGAAATGTTACCCGAGGTTCAGACGTCAGTCTGTCCTTCAAAGACACAACAGTTAATCCCTATGAACAGAGGCAGAGAGCCTGGAATCAAAATTGCCAACCTAGACCCTACTCCCCAAAACCCCTCATCCAGGGACAGAGGTAGAAACAGCATATGAACATTGGCAGAGGAGGAGGAGGACAGCTAGGGGCCACCCAACTGACCAGGGGACTTAGCTGTCAGCCGGGTCTGAGAACTACCTGCTGACTGGGCAGATAGGTCCCAAGAGGACATTTTCACTACATCTTGGTTCTGCACTGTGAGCTCAATGGGGCCTTATCTCTGCTTGTTCAAAGAAACCTAGAAATAGAGGCTGATACATAGTCGTTCTTTTGGAATATCACTCTACC
>PVLA01016609.1:0-20173 GCA_004027455.1 Hydrochoerus hydrochaeris
CTTTCAAAACCTCTTCATGGAAGAACATACACCTTTTAGAAAAATCACTTTTTTTGAGACAGGGTGATGGTATGTAGTTTAGAGTGGCCTTGAACTTACTATGTAGTCCAAGCTGGCCTTTGACTCAGGGCAATCCTCCTGCCTCAGCCTTGGAGTGGTAGGATTGCAAATGCCCAGCAGAAAATCACATTTGATAAAATCAAAAGCTCTCCAATTTCTCCTCCTACACTATTCTCTATATTCTTTCCCTTTCCCTGTATTTACTGCACATGCTATGGAGAAGAATTTACTCCTAAAATATTTGGTTTTGCTTCTCATGAGTAAATATCTAAAAACAAAAATTTTTGCATTCTATAGGAATTCTGTTTGGAAATTTATGTGATGTTAAACTGTTTTAAGAGTTCTTTAACATTTTACCTTCTTTTGAAAATGATGAGCATTCCAGTGCTCTCACTAATATGTTTTATTTCATGTAGCATTTATTTTTACTATTAAAATACTTGGCATTCTAGCCATTCATATGTGATGACATTGTAGTTTTGATATGAGTTTTATTAATACTTAGTATTTTAATGCATTTATCAATGATTTATATACATTCTCTTATTCAGCATTTGCTTATATATTTCAGCCATTCTTCAAGTCAATTGCTCATCTGAAGTATAAAGCTTCTTACATGTTCTGCACACACAGACACACACACACACATTCCCTTTTTCAGACATTTGCTTTTCAAATATTTACTCATAACATATAGCTTAAATTTTCATCTAAAACATGTAACACCAATTTTTAATGTTCATGAAGTTTATTTGGTAGATTTTTGGTGACCTATTGTTTTGCATCTTATAAGTGTCTAAATAAATGCTTAATCAACCTCTGGAAAGATTCTCATTATTTGCAGTATACATTTGTACTTTTATTATTCATGGCTATATCTATAATGCACTTCATTTAATCCAAGTTAAAATTACACAAATATTGGGATAACAGTTAAGATTCTTTTTTTATTGAAAAGAAGCAAAACAGGAAAAAACTAGAAATGATACAGAATTTCAAAAAATAACATTAAGAATTCATCATAAGTTGATATATTACATATTATCATACAAATAGTTGTTCAACTTACAAAATCAAAGCATAAAAAATACTCTTATCTATGCAGATATATGGTTTTTCTATTATTGCTAATTTATAAATTGTCCCTTGTCGATTAGAAAGTTAGCTAAAAGTTATGTCATAAGTCATAAGTGATACTATTTTGGAAATCTGTTATTCTCTAATATTCCACTTCATTGTCTACTCAAGTTTTTGAAATAAAATATATCATGCATTCATGAAAAGTAAATATATATATATATATATATATATATATTGCTAGTTAGCAGACTAAAGCTTTCATGACTAATTATAAACTGTGATAAACATGTAAACACAAGAAAACTGAAAGATTAGTTATTGTACAGATACAACAAGCACTCAGAAATACGGGCTTCCTGAGCACAAAGACTGGAATCCATACATATTAGAAAGTATTTAAAATAACCTACAGATATGACACCAGTTCAACATTTAAGGCCTTAAAATTTGTTTCATATGTGTTTTAAACTTCTTTTCCTAAATTAATGTATGCAAAACTCAATTAGCATAAAATGTGCTCCCATACATGTGTTAACAACATGTCTATTGGTTCAGTTATTCAAATCATGAGTTGTAAGGTGACAGTTGGTTAAGATACATGTAGCATAGTAAATCATTTTTTTTCAGGGATAAGATAATAATATGATAGTAGGTCACATGACAAAGAGATTTTGTGAAAACTACTTTTCTGAATGTGTCTTTCGCTTCCTCGTTCCTCAGACTGTAGATCAATGGGTTCAGCATGGGAGTCGCCACTGTGTAGAACACCGAAGCCACTTTAACCATGAGCCAAGAGGCCACAGCATTGGGAGTACAGTAGAGGAGCAGGAAGTTGCCATGGAAGATTCTGATGGCAGTCAGGTGAGAGGCACAGGAGGAGAAGGTTTTCCAACGCCCTCTTGCTGAAGCCATCTTCATAATAGTGATGAAAATGAGTGTGTAAGACATGAGAATCATCCCCAGGCTTCTGGCCTCATTGAATATGGCAATGATAAAACACAGTACCTGGCTGATATAAGGGTCTGAGCAGGAGACAGCAATGATTGCTGAGTGCTCACAGAAGAAATTATTTATGATACTAGAATCATGAGAAGATAGTGAGAGAAAAAGATAGGTCAGTGTCAGGTAGCATGCCGTGCCCCACATATAGGACCCAGCCACCAGAAGACTACACAGCTTCAGAGACATTGAAACAATGTAGACCAGAGGGTTGCAGATGGCCACAAAGCAGTCATAAGCCATCACAGTTAACATAAAAGTTTCTGTTACCCCAAAAATGCATGCAAAAGAAAACTGCATAAAACAAGCAGTGAAAGAAATGGATCTGTCTTCCACAACCAAATTCTCCAACAGTTTTGGTGTTACTACACTGGAAAAACAGAAATCTACAAAGGACAGGTGGCTGAAGAAAAAGTACATGATCGTGTGGAGTTTTGGATTTATCTTAATGATTATAATCATGCCCAAATTCCCCACCATGGTAACTGTGTAAATGGACAAGAAAACCAGAAAAAGTGAAAGCTGGAGTTCTGGATATTTTTAAAATCCCAGGAGGATAAAAGTGGGCATGATGCTTTGATTTCTTACAGGTGACATCATGATCCCTGTTGGTTTAAAAAGATTGTTATTCCTGGAAAGCAGGCTACACTGAAAGGAAAGAGAGAGAGAGGTGTCATGCATGTGTGTAAAGAGTAATGTAAAGTTATTTTATCTCCAAGTGTCATCCTCATCCAACAGCAATAGCTTCTCCCTGGAATTTCTCAGTATTCCAAGTTCTCTAGGTCCATCTTCAGTCTTTGAATCAAAAGTTCTGGGGTGACATCAACAATTTGTGTTTTGCTGGGGATTTAGCTCAGTGGCATAATCATCTGCTTTGCAAGAAGGCAGTCATGAGTTCGATTCCTGGTACTGACAAATATTTAAAAAAAAAGAATAGTACACAGTTTGTGTTTTACTAAGTCTTCAGGGGATTTTGATGCTTGCTAAAGTATGAGAATCATCCATGTAAAAATAGATATTAATCATTCTCTTAATAGTCAGCTTTTGTTAAAATGATTAACATAGGATCAAAATGTAATTTTAAGTCAGAAAACAATTTTTTAAAATGGAAGAAAAAAGCAGAACAGAAGCACAGAGTACTTTGCTATGTTTTAACAAATTATATATGGATCATAGAGATGAATTTGCATTGCATCTGGTGAAATGCCAATATTAGTATTACTACTTCTGCATTTTTTATTTGTTCTAGGCATGATACAGAAAGAAATGATTGTAGAACTTGAGAGGTTAAAAAAAATGTTAAAGTGTATCTAATGTATGTCTTCCATCTCACATTTTAGCATTTGCTGCAAAATATCATTAGAGATACTCACATAAGTTTATTTGTATCTGTATCAGTTCCCACACTGCTTCTTGGGGTATTTTTACAAGTCTTTTACTGACATTTTCTTCAACTGTTATTAATCTGTTATAGTTTTTTGATTAAGTTTTCATAACCAGCGAGGTGAGTTACAGCTCACCAGGGCAGGCCCAGAAAAGTTTGGGACCATTGATCTCAGTGGCTGGGGGCCTGCCTAGCCCCCTTAGGACACTGGACTAAGCTCCAGAGGTTCCATGGGCTTGAGTGGACTGCACCCAATGACCTTCATTCAACCAGGGGAGCCAGGCCCACCGCACAAGGGGAGCCAAAGCCAAGTGAGTCCCAGTAGCAGAGGACTCAGGAGGTGATTTCCAACACATCCAGGGAAAGCTTTGGAACACTTCTGGAAACACAGAAATACAGGAAAATGACAAAATGAAAGACCAAAATGCAATCTCAAACCTCCAGCCCATCCCCAGAAAACCTAGGAGCCATGTGCATAGAAGAAATTACTAGCCACACACCTGAAATGCCTGAAATGATATCAACTGAAATAAAGAAGCAAGTATGGGAAGCTATGAGGGAACTCAAAATCAGAAATAATCTCCCAGGTAAAAGAAGAAATGATAAAAGTAGTGAAAGAAATACTGAATGCATCCAATTAAGATACAGCTAAAAAAAATTATAGGAACAAAGCAAAATGATAGAATCTCTGAATGAACAGTTTAAGAAACAAACAGAATACATGAAACACATTCAAAGAGATATACAGGAAATCAAAAACTCTATTGAAAGTTGCAAAAACCGCCTCAATGAAAGTGAAGATAAAATCTCAGACCTCAAAGATAAGATTGCAGTGAGTGAATAGGAAAGGAAAGATCTTCTAACAATAACAAGAAATCAGGAAATAACAATGTAACAGCTGCAAGATGATGCAAAGAAAAACAATATAAGATTAATAGGGATAAATGAAAAAGAAGGGACAACACAAATGATATCAAGAGGCTATTTACAGAAGCAATAGCTGAAAACTTCCCAAACATGAGTATGGACACTGACATATGGATTAGTGAGGATTATAGAACTCCAAATAGCCATAACCAAAACAAAACTACACCCAGACATATAATAATCACCATCCCAGAAATCCAACATAAGAACAGAATATTAAAAGCTGTTAGAGAGAAAATACAGATCACCTATAAAGGAAAACCTATCAGAATCACAGCAGATTTCTTAACACAAGGAATGAAGTCAAGAAGAACATGGAGCGAAGTTTTTCAGATCCTTAAAGAATATGACTTCCAACCCAGACTGAGGTACCCTGCAAAACTGTCCTTCAAAATGGATGGAGAAATAAGATACTTAAATGACAAAGAACAGCTGAAGAACTTCATGATCACCAAACCAAACCTACAAAGAATACTGAAAGACATTCTACACACACATAGGGAAAAAAAACCACTAAGCAAGACAGACAAACAGAATGGAAACTTAAGATACAACAGCAGAAAGATAACATGTCAACAATAAACCAATATATGACACTTATAACCATTAATGTAAATGGCCTCAATTCACCACTTAAAAGAAATAGACTGGCAGAATGGATCATGAAACAACATCCAACCATATGCTTTCTACAAGAACCCATCTAACCCAAAAAGAAACACATAGAATGAAATTCAAAGGATGGAAAAAAATACTCCATGCAAAAGGAACTCAAAAAAAAGAAGCAGGGGTAACTATCCTGTTTGCAGACCATGTGAAGTTCAAACCAAGAATGGTCCAAAGAGATAAAGAAGGTCACTACACACTAGTGAGGGGAAAACTGCAAGAGGAAGAGATGACAATCTTCAATATATATGCACCAAATTCCAGAGCACCCAACTACACAAAGCAAGTATTAATAGAAATGAAAAATCAAATAGGCAATAACACAATTATAACAGGAGACCTTAACACACCATTGATACAAAAGGATAGATCAACTAGACAGAAAATCAGCAAAGAAATAACAGACCTGAATCACACCAGTGAACAAATGGGTTTGATAGACGTATACAGAGTGTTCCATTCAACAACATCAGAATATACATTCTTCTCAGCAGTACTTGGGACATTCTCTAAAATAGACCATATACTAATGCACAGAACATATTTAAGTAAATGCAAAAGAATTGAAATTATCCCATGCATGTTAATGGATCATAGCACCATGAAACTGGAAATTAATGATAAATGTAACTGCAAAAACCCCACAAACACATGGAAATTAAATAATACACTCTTGACCAATCAATGGGTCACAGAGGAAATTAAAGAAGAAATTAAAAAATATCTACAAGCAAACGAAAATACAAATACAACTTACCAGAACTGGTGGGATGCAATGAAAGCAGTCCTCAGAGGAAAATTTATTGCACTCAGTTCCCACATTAGGAAAACAGAAGGAACACAAATAAGCAACCTGATATTACACCTCAAACATCTAGAAAAAGAAGAGCAAGCCAAGCCCAAAGCCAAAAGAAGGGAGGAAATTATGAAGATCAGAGCAGAAATTAATGCAATAGAGACTAAGAAAACAATACAAAGAATCAATGAATCAAAGAGTTGGTTCTTTGAAAGAATAAATAAAATTGATAAACCTAGCCAACCTAATTTTAAAAAGGAAAGAAAAGACTCAGATTCACACAATACACAATGAAAAAGGTGAAATCACTACCAACCCTGTGGAAATACAGAAGATCATCAGCAACTATTTCGAAAACCTCTATTCTCATAGGTTCAATAACACAGAAGAAATGGACAGATTCCTAGAAACATAGGAACCAACAAAGCTGGATCAAGAGGATTTAAAACTACTGAATAACCCAATTTCTATTAATGAAATTGAAAATATAATCAAGTCCCTACCAACAAAGAAGAACCCAGGCCCAGACAGATTCACTGTGGAATTCTACAAGAAATACAAAGAAGACCTAATGCCAACACTCCTCAAACTCTTCAATGAAAGTGAAAGGGAAGCAATTCTCTCTAAGTTATTCCTGGAAGCAAATATCACTCTAGTACCAAAACCTGAGAAAGACCCAACTAAAAAAGAGAACTACAGGCCAATCTCCCTAATGAACATAGATCAAAAATTCTCAATAAAATATTGACAAACAGGATGCAGCAAAACATCAAGAAGGTTATACACCATGACCAAGTGGATTCATCCCAGGCATGCAGGGATGGTTCACTATATGTAAATTGTCATATCAATAGAGCCAAAAGTGAGAATCACATGATCATTTCTATACATGCAGAAAAAGCTTTTGGTAAGATCCAACACCCATTCATGATAAGAACCTTAGAGAGAATTGGAATAGATGGTCTTTACCTCAATATGATAAAGGTCATCTATGACAAACCAACAGCCAGTGTCATATTAAATGGCCAAAAACTGAAAGCCTTTACCTTGAAATCAGGCACAAGACAAGGATGTCCATTATCACTGCTCCTATTCAATATAGTACTGGAAATATGAGACAGAGCAATTAGACAGGAAAGAGAAATAAAAGGAGTAAAGATAGGAAAAGAAAAAGTTAAATTATCATAATTTGCAGATGACATGATACTCTACATAGAAGACCCCCAAACCTCTGTTGAAAGACTCCTAGATATAATAGATAAATTCAGCAATGTGGCTAGATACAAAGTCAATACTCAAAAATCAATAGCATTCTTAAACACTAACAACAAAATCACCAAGACATAAGAGAAGCCACACCCTTCATACTAGCATCCAAAAAAATGAAATACTTAGGAATTAATCTATGAAAGATGTAAAAGAGTTGTACAGGGAAAATCATAATACCCTGAAAAAAGAAATCAAAGAGGACCTCAGAAAATGGAAAGACATCCCTTGTTCATGGTTAGGAAGAATAAATGTCTGTAAAAATGGTCATACTCCCAAATTGTTATACACAAGCAATGCAATCCCAATGAAATTACCATGAACATACCTCATAGATCTAGAGATATTACTCCCAAAATTCATCTGGAACCAGAAGAGACCTAGAATAGCAAAGGCAGTTCTAAGTAGCAAAGCCAAGGCAGGAGGCATCACAATCCCGGACTTGAAGCTATACTACAAAGCTACTGTAATAAAATTAACATGGTATTGGAATAAAAACAGACCTGAAGAACAATAGAATAGACTAGAAGATACAACTACAAACACACTCAGCCACCTTATCTTTGATAAAGGAACCAAGCATTGTTCACTGGAAGAACGATAGTCTTTTTAATAAATGGTGCTGGAAAAACTGGCTTTCCATATGCCAAAAACTAAAATTAGACCCATGCCTGTCACCATGTACTAAACTAAAATCTAAATGGATCAAAGATCTAAATATTAAAACAGAAACACTAAATCTGTTGGAAGACAAATTAGGTAAAAATCTTGAAGACATTGGGGTAGGGTAGAGAATTCATGAACAAGAACCAAACTGCATGGGAAATACTTCCCAGAATCAATAACTGGGATCACATCTTATTAAAGAGATTCTGCATGTCAAAAGAAATATCCAGAAGAGTGAAAAGAAGACCACAAAATGGGAAAAAAAATCTTAGTGAACTGTCCCTCAGACAAAGGACTTCTGTCTAGAATTTATAAAGAATTAAAAAAAATCAGACCCCCCAAAATTCAAAGACCCAATCCAAAAATGGGCATCTGAGATGAACACACAGTTCTCAGATGAAAAAAATATGAATGGCAAATAGATACATGAAAAAATGTTCATCATCATCGGTCATTAGAAAAATGCAAATTAAAACCACACTGAGATTCCATATCACTCCAGAAAGGATGGCCATGATCAACGAAACTACCAACAACAAATGCTGGAGAGGGTTTGGGGATAAAGGAACTCTTCTGCACTGTTGGTGGGAGTGTAGACTGGTGCAACCACTGTGGAGGTCAATCTGGAGATTCCTCAAAAAGCTTCAGTTGGAGGTCCCATTTGACCCAGCTATTGCACTCTTAGGCATATTCCCAGAAGAACTGAAAACATCTTATCACAGTGATATATGCACACTCATGTTTATAGCAGCACAATTTATAATAGCCAGATCTTAGAAACAACCTAAGTGCCCATCAACCAAGGAATGGATTAAAAAAAATTGTGGTACTTTTATACAATGGAGTACTACTCAGTTATAAAGAATGATCACATTGAGATATTTATAAATAAATGGATGCAACTTGAATCACACTCATAAGTGAAATAAATCAAACTCACATGTGTAAATAGTGTAAGAAATGGTAAGAGTACAGAAGATTTTATGGTAATCATGGTTTACCATTATATTGCTTTGAAGTCTTATGTTTTCATACATTGTTTGTAATGGTTTATTCTGTTTTGTTTGATCCTAATATACATGATAGTATGAAGTTACTTTGAAGAAAAGACAATATGGCAGCCATTGTTGATTTGATATCATCTTGCTCTGAAGTTCTACCATGCTCTTGTTTTTCTATTACCATTGGTTCTATCACATTGTGTTTTACTGGATTTTAATATGTATGATAGTATACACAAAATTTTTATGGAAAATGAGATAATATAGCAGCCATTGTTCACCTTCAATTATTTGGTTCAGAATGCCTTGCAATACTTTCATTCTCTTGAGTGGTTTTATTCTATTTTGTTATGTTTGACATTATTGCGTGTAAAGCTAAGCTCAACTATTTCAAAAAAGAGACATTATGATAGCTACTGTTAATATCCAATGATCTTGTTGTGAAGTGCTGTGTTGCTTACATTGTTCTGTTCTGATCACTTAGATCTGTCCTCTTTTTTTATTCTCTTTAAAATAAAAAAAAATTTTAAGTTTTCTTAACCAATATGAAATAATCGCTCTTTTATGATGAAACTGTCTGAAGCAGATAGGGAAGTAAAAGCAGTAAGGAAATAAAAGAAATGGGCTTGAAATAAGAGAAGAATAAAAAACACTACAGGAGAAATGCATCTCTGAGTTTTTGGATCTTCAACTTTACCTGGAACAAGTACCAGCCTGTGGACTCAGCCCCATGAGTTCCTGCCTCTGCATGAACCGCATACAAATTCAGGCATAGAGCATCCAATGAAGCACATACTTTCTAACATGTCTTGGTGGACAATTTGAAACATTCATTATTTTTCACACTATTTTAATAAGCACTTTGACGTATGAGAAGAGTCTAGTTCTGGTGTTCTGTCTACTTGGCACAGTTACTAGGTCACTAGCAAAAGTGACTCTGAAAAAAACTTGATAAGCTTTACCAAAGAATTTTGTAAGCACAAATGAGCTAGAATGAGACTTGTACTCAAATAAAGCTAGGTCTAAAAGAGTTTAGAAGTCACCAAAACCCCAGAGATTTACCCTGATGTTTTCCCATTGCTCCTTGGTGGTGAAATACACAAAATTAATGCACAGTTTTTCCTGTTACTGAAAATTGAGGTTGCCCTGACCATGAAAAAGACCTATTTCATCTTTAGATTAGTTTCCAAACTGAGAGGAAAGATACTGAAAGACAAATGAACTGACCTGAAACCAGAAGCTCTTGGTCAACTGACTGAGAAGGGCTTCTTAAGGCTAACAAATTTCAGGTCTTATGATTCATAGCAATCTAACACTATTTGTAACAGTGATATACTTAAGATTTTCAGACTAAGTAGAAGTGAATCCAATGTGTGTGCTGCTAATTTGGCATTTTATTTCCAGTTCTGAAGTAACCTTAAGGATTACAAAGAAAACTCTGAAAGCTGAGTCTACTGTCTTACTCTGCCAAACTCTGGGCATGAATATATGTCCCTACATCTGTGGAGAGAGAGACACCAGAGAATTATGCTTGCCGTTTTCTCAGAGGACTGAAAAATATGTAGTCAGTTGTCACACAGTCCCTTGTGTCATTGTGATAGGTGCTTTTCCTCCTGAAGCAATAAAAATAATAACATCACTGTGCTTAGTCCGTGAATTGCTTTTACATATTGAATTGTTGAAATAATACATCTTAACCCACCAAAGGAAAAATGGACTTCAGCCATTTGAAAAATAAGAAAAAAAATAAAGCATTGAGAGTTAGTTTATAACAACTCCCTTTGAAGTTTCCCATTCAAATGTGCAGTGGAGGATACTGGTAAATGCTACAATACGCAAAGGGTGAATGTCGCCATCGCTACTACAGAGCAGGGCTGTCACACACCCCCTGATTAGGTGCCGTGAGAGGCTTATTCTCGTCTTTGATGCTCCTCCCTCAACGCTCTTCATCCAGGTGAGTGTGGTGATAGCATCAAGTGCATCTCCTTGGCGGTGCCCTGCTGTCTGCACAGCACGTATTCCCGAGGGCTGCCTCAGACAGGGCCAGAAGCAAGGCCAGAAAGACCATCCTGGGCCAGGGTGTCGGTGCAGAGCCTGTGAGAAAATTTTGAATTTTTAAACATTTTTATTAGTACATGTCTGCAGTACTCAATGGTGACACTGGTCTTGGAGAGTTGATGCATGTAACTAACACACTTTAATCCTTTTAAAATTTTTTCTCCCTACTGTTTCTTCCTCCTCTATCTGTTGGTTTTATTTTTTGTTGGCTAAAGATCTATCTCCCTATTTTTATTTTAGAACTTTTAATGAGACTTTTATTTAGACTTTGAGTATCTTATATTAGAGAAACCATGAAACAGTGAAGCTCATGTGTCTGGTATGTTTTTTGTAAGTGTTACTGTATAAAGGTGCATCCGTTTTTCTACAAATAAATGTATTCTTCCCTACAACTGGGTGAGAGCCTATTGTATAGACCACATGTAGAGGTTTCTATTCTCCTGTAGTATCACAGCCTGTTATTTTTTGACATGATTAAAATTCTTTCTGGAGTAAGATAAAAAGTTGGTTTTATTTCAAATTTGTTTTTCTCTAATGGCCAGAGTTTGAACTTTTTAAAATGAATTTATTTGCTATTTGTACTAGTTATTCTCATAAATATCTATTCATTTCAGTCATCTATTTTTTTCTTTTTGTGGCTGATTTTTTTTTTGTTTTTGTGAAGGGTCTAATTTTTTCTGTTTCTTATATATGCTGGTTACTAACCCTCTGTTTGAGGTAAAGACAATGCTAATCAGAACCTCAAGTCCACAAAGTGTAACATAACTTGAACTATCAAGTTAACACTTCCTGCACAAGAGGTTTGGGGATGTGGCTTGGTGTGGCATGCATAAAGCCCTGGGATTGATCCCCAGCACCATGAATAAATAAATAAATAAATAAATAAATAAATAAATAAATATAAAAACTTTGTGCACAGAAAAAGCGATAAGCAACAGACTAAAGAGAATGACTCACAGAACAGGAAAAAGTGTACAACTACATCTCAGATGGAGGATAGTTCTTGAAAAATTTTTCTGTAACATTCTATTTTGGAAATAAGAGAAAAGATAAAATAGACTTATATAGAAAAGATAGCAAACTCTTTAAGAACTATGTTGTATGGTTCTTTTTCAACACAATGCAATTTATTACTGAAAAATTTATTAAAGGGCATTTAGAATCAATAATCTTTTGTTACAAATAGTACTTCAAAAATATCTAATATAAAAAATATCTAATACATTTGTTTAGCAACTTTTAAAAAGTAAGCTAGACTGAATTCTATTTGCTGACCTGAGTCATGCAGTACATTTTCTTAGGAGAGAAATAACCAAGGGGTTTTCTAAAGCACTTCTGCCACCATCAAAGAATGAGAGTGCATGAGGATACACATTGCAGTCCACCCTTCAGGAAGCCCTTGTTCTCCAAGCTATCAACACGTTCAGGTTTGGCTTCAGCTGCATGAGTGACCACACCCACTTGATTGATGAGGCAAGTGCATACAGGACTGATTGGTGGTGATTGATTTAAATGTGAAGCATAGTACCAAAGATCCCCATAGAGTGTGACAGGTTCATGACTCTGAATCAGCAGTCAGCTCTGTTCATTCCTTTCCTCCCCCAGGTTTTTATTCCTAAAAGCCTGTCTGTATCCCAAATGTCCAACTCTGAATGGAGATTTCTGTCCAGAGCATCCAAGCATAGCACTGAGGGAAAAAAAGTAGATTAAATACTACATAAAATCTAATATTTTAAAATTTCTTTTTATTGTTTTAATTCAAATAAAATTTAAATCCAATGAACTGAATAATTAAGAGATCAATTCACTGAATAAACATGAACAAACTGTAAAGGAGATACAGAGAGAGAGACAGAGAGAGAGGAGAGATTACATGAGTGTATATTTTGGGTGATTACATTCATTAAAGAATCAGGTAATTGCACATTAATTTCCAAGTGATCTCCTTTTATGATGTTAGAACAACAATTGGACAGTTGCAAAAGAATATACCTTAGTGTTAACAAGAAAATCATACCCATAGATAATACAAGCTATCAGGAGAGCCCAGAGCTTATGAGACAGAGCAACTGTGTAGAGCCAGGGGTTACAAACAGGCACAGAGCAGTCCTGAGTTCTACAGCTCAGCTTGGAGACAGAAATTAAGAACAGTTAAAACACACTTAGCCTAAAAGAACTCAGGTGCTTTCTAAATCTAAACTGCACATGACACGATTTATTTTATCTATTTATCTATTTATTTATTTATTTTGTATTTTTGGTGGTAGGTATCTAATCTAGGACCTTATTCATGCAAGGCAGAGCTCTACCACTGAGCGACACCCACAGTCCTTGACACACCTTAAAAGCAGAGAATCACAGATTGTTCCCCTTGCCTTTTATTCAGTATTTGTTAGCAATGTTTCTACTGTTCATTCCTTGAATTAAATCTTTCATCTGCCTATCCAGTAATCTTTCAGTAAACTATTCATAGAAGTCAAGAAGTAATCAGCACAGTCTATTTTGTATTGCAAATTTATCTTATGATATCCCCAATAAAATGTTTTTTTTAGTTTTTTTTTATTTAAAGAGAAAAAAAACATGTAAAGGGTAGAGATAATAAAGAATTCCAAAAAAAGATAAAGAATAAGAAATCATTTGTTGATAAATTACATATTGTCCTCTTAGAAATAGTTGTTCAAGTTACAAAATTAAAACATACAAAGTAGATAGTCAAACAGTGAGAGTGTAGATAGCTACGCATGCGTGAATCTCTACATGTATTTCTATACTTTCTGTACTAGAGGGAAGAACAAAACTTAGCAAGACAAAACAAAACAAATTCCTATAAAAACATGAAACCAAAAAGTTGTATAAAACCACAGTACAAGGTGATCTACAATGATTACTGTGTTGTTTCTTATTATCTTCAATAGAATGTCTACATCATCAGGCATAATTGAATATAGCAGTATAATTGAGTAAATAATAATAGTGATAAATACTATTATAATACTAATATAGTAATGATACTATAATAGTAATAATACTAATAATAATACTATTATTATTCAGTAAATAATAATAGTAATAAAAATAAAACATTGTAAACAGTATAAAACTTCAAAGGCAGGTAATAATCAAACCATAGTGGATATTTTAGTGCATCTTGTCATCTTAAGTGCAGTTGCCTATACTCTCAGACTTGATACTATCAATCATAACAGCTTTGAATAAAATATGTGAATACAAATCAGTGATACAACGAACCAGATTTGATTACTATCAGTCATGGTAAAACAGTGTAGGTTTTACAGAGTTTTAGATTAAGTTAATAGGAAATTAAGGATGATCATCATACTATATCCTGTTATTTTCGGGATTACTGTCTGTGCCCTCAAATCTAGTACAGGTAGAATGACTGGAATAGAATATAATACATCTAAGCAGAGTGGTGTGAGTAATGTGGGTTTTAAATCCTGATGCACTATTAACAATATAGCATATCAAGGCCATTTATGTTAGAGTTTCTAATTATCTTTCTCTGCCTCATTTCTGCCATGCTATTTTCCTGCCTTTGTTTGTCTACTTTTCTCCTTCATTCTACTGACTGCCCCACTCATTCAAACCTTTCTGCCACTGTTCCTAAAATCCTAGGGTTTTTTTCTCTCTCTCTAGAATGTCCTTCAGTATTCTCTGTAGGGTTGGATTGGTGGTCACAAACTCCCCCAGTTCCTCTTTGTCATGGAAGCATCTTGTTTCTCCATCAACTTCTAGTGACAGTTTTGCAGGGTACATCAATCTGGGCTGGAGGTTATTCTCTTTCAGGGCTTTGAATACTTCACTCCAAGCGCTTCTTGATCTGATGGTCTGTGTTGAGAAGTCAGCCATGATTCTGATGGGCTTACCTTTATAGGTAATCTATTTCTTTTCTCTGACAGTTTTTAATATTCTGTTTTTATATTGACTTTCTGGCATCTTGATTATTATATGTCTGGGTGTAGCTCTGTTTTGGTTGTAGGTGGCTGGGGTTCTGTATGCCTCATACAACTGAATGTCATTTTCTTTTCCCATGCTTGGGAAGTTTTCCTTAATTATTTCCATGAATAGCCTTTGTAATTCACCTGTATGTATTCCTGCTTCTTCATTCACATTTCTTATTCTTAAATTGTAGATTTTCCTGTCATCTTGTAGCCTTTGTATTGTTACTGCCTGTTTCCTTGTTATTTTTAAGAGATCTTTCCTTTCATCATCACACACTGCCAACTTGTCTTCAAGGATAGACTATCCTTAGTTTCTTTTAAGGCATTTTGCCAGCTTTCAATGGAGTTTTTAATTTCCTGATAGTCTCTTTGAATCTGCTTCATGTATTCTATATTTTCTTTATATTCTTTATCAAATGTTTCTCTCCTTTTTTTGTGTTCCTCCCTTATTCCATCTGTATCATCCTGAGAGATGCTTCCTGAGAGCATTTCTTTTATTACTCTACTCATATCCTGCTTTACCTGATTTAATATTTCAGTTTTGAGCTCATCTACAAGGTCCCCAAGATATCTCTTAATGTCGATTGAAGCCATGTCTGATGTGTGTTTGCCACCCTCAGTTACCCTTGTTTTTCCTTCTCCTGGATCAGTGCTCTCAGCATTCTGGGCTGGGGGCTTCCTCCCACCTCTCCTGTCATGGCCCTGGTTTCCTCCACACAGTGTAGGTCCCAGCCCCCTTCCCTGTTGGCCATGGTTCCTCTGAAGCATGCTGGTGAGGGACCTCTGCCCTCTCCTGCCTGCTCTTGTCACTGAGGTGTAAGCTGGCTGCATATGCCTGCCCCGCCCCACCAGGCCAACCAAACTTCAGGGGCCTTTCACCCAGTTAGTGCATGCTAGGCACAGTGAATCAATTTGGGATGGCTCTTTGGGTCCTGGCCAGGGGCACAGCCCAGTCTAAGCAAATCCCATGAATCTACTCTGGGGAGGGAGCAACCAATTGAAGTCACTGTCACTCCCAGTTCAGGCTCCTCCTGCCCAATTCCCACATGTTGCCCATTTGGTCATGCCCCTCCCATGTGGGGGGGTCTCATTCCCAGCACTGACCGTGGATTAATGAAGGTCCCTTCACTGGCTCCACTCTCCATTGGGCTCACCAACCCCCAACCTCAGCACTGAAGTTCTTCCTGTGAGTGGCGGAGGGAACCAATCTGGGTGGCTCTGCTGGCTGGTGCAGATCCAAGCTGGTGCACACTTGCCGGGTCACCATGAAAACACTGTGTCCTGCAATCTTCAGCTGTCTCAGTTGTAGTCCCAAAGTATTTGATGAGCTTTTTTATGTTTTAATTTCTTCCTGTGTCAAGAGGATCCATCTCCTCCTCTCTGGGTCTCTCCAGGGTGCTTTATTCTGGCATATGAGTTGTTTCTCCTGGGAGGCTTTGTATTTTGTTGCTCACTGATTGGCCATCTTGTCTTCATCCCTGTTTTTTTTTTATTTTATGTTCTAATAGATATGTTTCTAGATCAGTAGTTCAAAGAAAAAAATAAAAGCCTTATTTTTTTATTTTTTGGTACCAGGGATCAAACTCATGACATAGTACTTGCCAGGCAGGCGCTTATGCCACTGAGCTAAATCCTCAGCAATAAAAACACATTTACCCTCACAAACACTTTAAAATATTTTCAAAACTTTGATCTCTTTGTTTCTTTGTGGGTATACATTTTAATCATTTCATCCATTTCCCTTTATTTACTTTTTAGTCTGATTTAAATATCTCTCATGGGTTCTGCCCAACTTATTTGGTATATTATTAAGCTCCCTGAGCAAGCATCAGCAGTAAGACATAGAACTTCCATCACAGTCTCTTCTAACTGCAGTTAGGGATAACTCTTTAGAGAGTGACATATTTCAGTAAGCTAAAGTAGTGATAACTATTACAGGCATTTAGACCAAGTTGGACCCACAACACAAAAACACAATTATGTCCAAAGACACATTCACTACAACCAGGCTTCAAAAGAGCACATTTATTTCTTTAAAAACTGAATAAACAAAAAAAGGAGGGTACAGTTACCCTGCATAAACATCACTACACCTTGGTACCTCCTTAAAACTTTACAATTCTGTTTGCAAAGAAGTAAAAATATTCCATCCAAACTTTGTTGGTAAAAAGACAAATTGACAAGCATGCCTAGGGCTCAAGTCCATAAAAGGACATCCACACAGGAAAACAGGGTGGCCGGGTACAGTTAGTAACATCCTGTGGAGAAGTTCCAGCTACAGGAATTGCACAGATTTTATGGGATATCACAACCGTGTATACAAGGTGTTACAGACAGCCACAAGCTGGTTGTCAGCATCACTGCTATCACAAACATCTCTGTAGTCACAAAAGCCCATTCATAGGAAAATTGTATTATTTATCCTTTGAAGGAGATAGTTCCACACACTTACCTGTAAGACTTTTGGTGCAAATACAGAGGAATTGTTATGGGGTTTCAAGATAGAAGAAATCAACAGGGAAAACCACAATTTTAGTTTTAGATTGAACTTGGGGTGGGCAGAAGGAGAACAAAGGCAGTTCGTCAGGCTGAGACAGGTTTGCATGTTGGCTCTGCTTGGACATAACAGGATGTTATGGGAAGGGGTGGTTATAAAATTTCACTTAACAGGGACAAAAGTTCGTACTTCAAAATAACAAAAATCAAGGAAAGATAAGTGACTGAAGAAGAGGCACAAGGGAACATGGAGTTTGGGGTTTAATCCTGATGATCACAATCATCCCAAGGTTTCCCAACAAAGAGAGTATGTGGGTGGAAAGGAAACCCAGGAAGAGGAGCACCAGGGGTGTGGTTATTCTGAGAAGCCCAAGAAGAGAAAAGTGACACCAGCACTCTGATTTCTATCATTCTGTTACAGAAAACAGACCGAACATGGAAAGAAATAGCATCCAGGAAGTTTAAGACACAATTTATTTTGCCAGTGGATCTGGCACGGCTTTGGGTCTTTTACAGGGAGAGCAAGTGGGGAGGTACCGAGATAGATTTGACGATTGTAATTGGAGGATTGCGTGAAATCTTAAGTTGCTAAGGGAGTTTAAACATTTTCGGTTACACTGCAAGGCCATCAGTTATACAGAATGTAGCTTATACAAAAGAAGAAACGTCCTGTTACATTGTAAGTTACACTGCAATGCCACCAATTATACAAAGGCAGTAAAGACAGGAGCTACCTAAAGGAAGTAATGTCCTGTTATCAGACCTGTCCAGACATGTCCACCTGGTTTGGAAGGGCATTTCTGTCAGACTTCATTTAAAATTTTAATTTTCCTTTCAGTTCCACACCTGGCTCCTGGTGGAACATGTCAGAGATTTCATCTTCAGCAGCTGAATCCAGCAGAGGATATCAGGGCATGGAAGTGAGCCCCAGTGAGAAAACATTGAGGCTGAGAAAATAAAAGCACATTTGTGGTTTCTGTTTTGGCTTTGCTCTGTGTAATCGAGTCACCTTCCACTTGTGACACAGTGGAATGTAGAATATTCTTTGGTCCATTAGTGACTCACTTAACTCATCTATGAAACAAACAAAGAAACTATAGTGGTTATATCATAAATTTCTTCTACAAATCACACGCACACGTGTGTAGTGAAAATGCACAGGTGTTTGAGCTTTGTTGTACATTAAAGTGTATATTCAAATTTTAGTCAAATACATGGGGAGGATGAATGAAAGAGGACAAAAAGAGGAGCCCTCCTTCGTGCATGAGAATGGGGAGTGACAAGGAAGAGCAACAGCCCGTCATCAACGGAATGAAGAATTGCACATCTTCTTGAGCATTTTTTAAGTCGGGCTAATGGAATGTATTTCCCCAGTGAAAGTGGTACTGAGCAGTCATTGCTAATGAAGTGCAAATATTTTAGTGTTTTATTTTCTAGAAATATCAGTGTTTCAAAGAATTCTCCATTTGAACAGCTAAAACTTCCAACTGTCTTGTCAAGTAATATTGATAATTTTAGGTCCATTCTTACCATAGTAGCATGATTAACTGCTCTAAAATGTCATTGAATTGACTTCTAAGGACTTGGACTTAGTGCTGTCTCAAATCTTAAATTACTTTAATCTGGCTTGAGATAAACCATGTATATTCTCCTGTTTCTATCTATCTCTGTCTCTGTGTCTCTGCATCTCTGTTTCTCTCTCTCTCTCTCTCTCTCTCTCTCTCTCTCTATATATATATATATATATATATATATATATATATATATATGAAAAATATTGGATTTTTCAGCACTTATAAACCAAAAAATGTGCAGTGACATGGAATTATTCAAAGAAATTATACCATGACAGATTAACTCCCTGTATGTTTGGAGTCAGTTCATTAGGTATACTGTAAGACACAATCATAGGCCTAGGAGGAAGTAAGGAACTTAAAAATGTGAGCTTGGAAAACATGCAACTATGATCTTATGTTCACACATTGAAAACTCCAATCTGAAATTTAAAAAAGGGATTCTTGGAATCTTCTCAGAGCCCTCCCTGGTCATGCTCACACACTTACTGCATGCCACACTCCCAGGATCCCTTATTGCTCACCTGGCAAACAACAGCATCTCCTTAGATGCAGGAACATGAGCTCCCTTATTTGACACATTCATGGTGACTCAGAACCTCAAAATATAAGTCACTAGTGGAACCATGACATTTGATGAACTGCAGTTTCATAAACGTTCTGGTTTCATAGAATTGAATAACACAAGTCAAACAGTGAGAGTCTGTGAGGCAAAAGCAAGAGAAACCTGAGCAAGGGTGAAAAGCACAGGGATGTATGTGTTTGGTGTGATGCTTCTAAGTTCAGCCATATTTCCCCTCGCTTTCTTAATGTCCTTAGAGGAAAGCTCACTCTCTCAGAGTTCTGCCTTGCCTTGATCCTGCCCATTAACATTACATCAAAAGACATCCACTGCTGCAAATGGTAATTCAGCACATGTTTCTACTAACACATATTTTACTACTAACATCTTTACCAGTTTAAATTTTGCTAGATTTCTTATAGATTCCTCAAAATCAAGCCCAGATCTCTACACAGCTTCCTGTTTCAAACTGCCTTCGACTCTTCATATCCATTGTGTAATCTCACCTGTTTGAACTAGAAAATGCCACTCTGACCTAAGTATAGTCATCATAAAAACACAAATGGGATAGTTTGATCATATTTAGTTGATTGAAATCACTAAGTCCTGACCCTCTATTACTGGTAAGAAATAACTTCAGAACATATACATCTCATGTCTAACAAAATACAATCTG
>PVLA01016610.1:0-20152 GCA_004027455.1 Hydrochoerus hydrochaeris
TTTGTCTGTATCTTCTCTTCTGTTCCATTTGGTAATCTGTATTTTGTAACAGTGCTGTGCTGTTTCACTTCTGCAGCTTTATATGATAGCTTGCAGTCTGGCATTTGGATGCTTCCTGCCATCTGCTTGTTAGCCAGGACTGCCTTTGCTCTTCAGGGTCTCTTCTTATTCACAGAAGTATTTATAAAGAATGTATATTTGTGTAGAATTACTTGTTTGGGTTCTATAACAAACTGATGGTAATTTAGCAGAAAATTTGTTAAAGCTATATAGTATTTTTGTAATAGGAATATTTTGAAAGTATTAGTTATGCCTATCCAAGAATAAGGGATGCCTTTTCATTTTCTAATGTCCTCTTAAATCTTCTTTTCATGGTAGTAGTTTTAATTACAAAGATTCTTCTCCTGCTTAATTATATTAATTCCAGGGTATATTTTTTTTGTGAAACTACTGTGAATAGAACTGTTTTCCTGATTTTTTTTTGTGGTAAATGTGTGTGTGTCTATCAGAATGCTATTTGTTTTGTATGTTTATCTTGTATCTGTCACTTTGTGGAATTTGCTGTTTGTTCTAAGAGTCTTTTGGTGCAGTTTTCTTTTTTTTGGTTTGTTTCTTTCTTTGTTTGTTTGTTCTGGATGCTCTATTTGAAGACATGCCTTATCTTTCAGGAAGGATATTCTGACTTTCTCTTTGCTACTTGAATGCTTTCATTTATCTTGCCTAATTGATCTTGCAAAATTTTTATACTGCACTGGACAGAAATGGTAAGATTGCATATTATTAATTTATTTCTAATTTAGGTATTATCCTTTAAAATTTTCACCATTTAGCATTTTTAGGCAATGTGAGTGTCATAGCTGACTTTTATAATTTTAAGTAAAGTTTTTCTATATTTATTTTCACCAAGGTTTTCATTTTAATGAATAAATGTTGGAGTTTATCAAAGGTTATTTCTACCTATGCTTATATGATCATTATGTGTTTACTATTACATCTGTTTCTGTGATATATTACATTTACTAATTTATATATGTTGAGCAATCCTTGCAATTCTGTGATAAAATCAACTGGGTCATGATCTATGTCCTTTTAATGAGGTATTAAATTCTGTCTGCAAGTATCATATTGAGAAATTTTCCATGTTGGTTCCCAAAGGAAATTTTTCTATAGTATTCTTTCTATGATAAGACTTTGTCCAGTTTTTTGCTTGAAGGCAATATTAGCATAAAATATTTAGCATGTTTCCTTTTCTTAAAATACATGGAAAATTGTTAAAAGTACTGACATTAATTCTACTTTGAAATTCTTGTAAAATTCAACAGTGAATCCTCTGATATGTGTAAATCAGGAGTGTACCTTTCTCTATGGCCTGTTTTTTTCTGGGAGGAGGAGGAAGAGAAGAAGTAAACTGAGGAGGAAGAGAAAGGGTCAGAGGAAGAGGAGGAGGAAGAGGGGGAAAGTTTTGACAAGATATCATTTTTTGTATTTTAAATTAGGTCTAAGAACAATAATAAAGTTCTTTTAAGAAACACACACACACACACACACACACACAAGGTTTTTGTACATTAAAGTTCACTCTCCAGAACTGAGAAATGTATCCACAGGTGCCCAGACCTTCAGTCACATTTTTGAAAGGTAATTGAAAATTGGAGAAAGGATTTTTCTAAGAGAGGAGTCACTCATATACTAGGTGTTTCTTTGGGCACTCTTTAGTCCCAGACCCAGCTCTGGATAGGTGTACCTTCAGAACAGGTTTTGAGTTGATTGCTGCCAAGGGTTTTTGATGTTTCTATTCCTAAGCACAGGTCACAAGGGAGTGAGCAGGTAGCTGGCACAGCTCTGCTTTGCTGCTTGTCTCCCTAGGAGTCCCTCCTGTTTATAGAGAGCTTGTTCTTCATGTCTTGAGCAGTTTATGAAGAAAAAAAGTTCACATACTGAAAAAGTAAAATAAAAAAGAGTTTGGCTTAACTGGTAGGCTTTTTATTACTCATTTGTAGATATTCTGTATAGCCCACTTGCTTTCAGGCTCCTGCTGCATGTAGTGTTATTTTCCATCCCTTGGTTTTCAGTACATGTGCTTTTTCATGGATTGTATTTGTGTCTTATATGTCACATACAGTTGGGCTTTGTTTTTTGAATTAATATGCCAATCTGTGACTCTGGTTAGGGGAGTTGAGACTATTTATATTGTGAGTAATTATTGAAGCATATTAATTGATCCTGTCATCATGTTATTTTTAATGTCATTGAGTTCTTTATTCTTCCCTTTTACTCAGTCCCTCACCCTGGCTTCCTGTATTCATTCCACTGAGATCTTTGGTATTTTGGGCCTCACTTTCTCTGTCTAATGTATCACTGAATATTTTTTGCAGTGTTGTTTTGGTAGTCATAAATTATCTAAGATTCTGTTTGATGGAAAATTGCTGTTTCTCCATTATTTTAAAGTTTTGTTTCTATTCTAGTTTTTCATCCTTATTGGTATATATTTGCTCTTCATAATGATTTCTTACCATTTTGAGATTTGGTACTTATACATAATAAAACAATTCTTATTATTATACTTTATTACTCTTCCCTATCCTGTCCTTCTTCCCTTGATCTTTCCACTTGATAAAGATTTATTCTGTTACTTCCTTTTATTTTAACTTTCTTCAACACTTGTATGTTTAGCTTCCCATGAAAAACAAATACACCATATTTAAACTTTGCTTCAGAAGTATTTTGTTTAACATTATTGTCTCAACATGCATCCAATTTCCTAATTTTGACAGCATTTACCTTTTTTTGTAGTAGTGTGATATTACATTATGCATAAATGCCACATTTTCTTTATACATTCAACTGTTAGTGGGCATAGAGATTGCTTTCAGCATTTAGCTATTATGAGGTGTGCTGCTACAAACACAAGTATTGCATATCACAGTATTATCATGTTTTTCAATTGCTTTGCTAAGATACTTAGAAAGAAAATGAATGGGTATATAGTAGACTTTCAAATAAAATTTCTAGTTTCAGGTTTTTGAGTTTAGTTTTTTAGTTCCATCGTGGTTCAACCAGATTACATTTCCAGCAGCAATGTAGGTTTCTTTTTCCCTCAAGCTCTACCATCACCTGTTAGTGCTTGATTTTTGGAGATATCTATTATTTCTAGAGAAGAATAGAGTAAGTTTTGCTTTAATTTTCATTTCTAAATGACCAGGAATATTGAAATTATTTTCATATGTTTATGTGCTATTTGTATACCTTTTGTGAAATATGTATTTATTTCAGTTTCACATTTTTGATTCAGAGCTTTCCTTTTGTGTATCTAATATTTTCATTTCTTTATGTATTTTGAATAGTTCTCCAAATGAGAGGTAGCTCACAAATTTTTTTCTCATTCTGTATATTCTTCAATCTGGTGACTTTTCTTTGCTGTGAAGAAGCTTATAATTTGATATGATACTATTTTTAAACACTTGGCATTACTTATTTTATAACTGCCTTTCTGTTCCAAGTCTTTGATTGTACTTATATCTTCAAGAGTTTTACATATTTAATATTCCAATAGATTGTTTCTTTTGTAACATTTAGAGTTTTGATCCATTTTGATTTTTAATTTACTTCATGGTAAGATGTGGAAAGTTACATTGAATCTTCTGCTTTTTGATATTCAATTTTCCCTTCTCCTTTTCTAAAGATGATATTTTTCTTGTAAAGTATATTTTTGGCTGCTTGGTCAAAGCTGACTGTGCCTGGTGATGTTTCTGAATCCTCTATTCTGTTCTGCTGATCCAAGTGCCTGTTTTTGTACCAGTATTATTTTGTTTTTCCTTAATAATTGTGGCTTTTTAATATAACATAAAATCTTGAATTGTAATGCTTCTTGCTTTGCCCTGGAGTATTTTTATCATTCAATCTGAGGCAGTGCAGAGAATGTAAGAGATGACAAAGACTGGAGAGGCCTTTAATGCAGGCATGGAAGAGTTATAAAAGATTTTTAAAAAGTACTTTCAGGAGTAACAAAGAAGTGAAGCTACTTTTATCAGATCAGGCTGTGGGGAGTAGTTTGGAAAGTGTGTAAAATGACATATTAACAGCTGATTTGAAGGAACATCTGCCTGTGCAAAACAGAATACAAAAAGTTTTACTGGGGACCAGAGGTGGAGTCTTGGGTGCTTGTGGAGTCAGGTAATTGGAGAGGGGTTGGCACAAGTGCTAAAAGGAAGCAAGAGGTTTATCTGTGGAATGAGAAAGAGAGCATAGAAGTTACTCTTGGAGAGGTAAGTTGCTTCCATGTGTCCGGTACAAAGTTGGGTGGATGTCATGTGGCAGATAGCTCAGCACTAGGGTGGCAGAATCTATCACTTGTTACTCTGGATCACTTTCATTATTCTAAGTATCTTCTGTCTCATATGAAAATTAGCATTGTCCTTTCTGGTTCTGTGAAGATTGCCATTGATATTTTGATTGTGACTGAGTTAAATTTGTATATAGATTTTGTAAGGCATGGTTGTTTTTAAGAAAATCGATTCTGCCTCTCCAGGAACAGGGGATGTCTTCCTGTTTACTGATGTCCTGTTTGAGCATCTTTTTCAGACTACTGTAGTTATCAAGAAAGAGGTTTTTTACTTCCTTGGTTAGATTAATTCATATGTATTTAATTTGTGTTGATGATATTGTAATATTGTTTCCCTAATTTCTTTCTATGTGAGTTTATTACTGGAGTAGAAGAGTGCTCTTGAATTTTTTAATTTTTTTTTATTTAAAGAGAAAAAAATGTAGAAATATTACAGAATTTCAATAAAAAAGATAAACAGTAAGAGATCACTGGTTGATAACTTATATGTTGTCCTTTTAGAAATAGTTGTTCACATTACAAAATTAGAGCATACAAAGTAGACATTCAAGCAGTGAGACTACTAGCTGATCTGTTCAACAATCCAACAAGAACTGTGAAGTATGGTTATCAATCTTACACTCTTAAATATTCATGCAGTTATATCTTTTGTGGCATTTCCCATTTCCTCTCTTTTTTACAAGAGCAATTATGCATTTTTTTAAAAAAATTATTTAAAGAAAAAAAGCAATAGAAAAGGGTAGCAATAACACAAAATTCTAAAAAAAAGAAAAAGAAAAAAACACTAAGAAATCACTAATTGATAAATTACATATTGTCATCTCTGATGTAGTTGTTCAAGTTACAAAATTAATGGATACATAGTAGATATTCAAACAGTGAGACTGCAAACAGCTCTGCTTAAAGATCCAACAAAGATTCAGCAATATGGTCATCTATTTTACACACTCAAACATGCATGCAGTTATATCCCTTAGAGCCCTTTCTTTTCCTCTCTTTTTTACAATAGCAATTATAAATTTTGGGTTTTATTACTCTTATAGTTCTTATCACTTTTTACACTAGAGACCCAATGTGATATTTATAAATATGATTCTCATTAATTTCACTTATGAGGATAGTATCAAGTTGTCTCCATTGGCCTATGAAGGCCTCAAGATCATCCTTTTTTATAGCTGAGTAATATTCCATTGTGTAAAAATACCACATCTTTTTAATCCACTCTGCATTTGATGGGCATCTTGGTTGTTTCCAAGATTTAGCTATTACAAATTATGCTGCTATGAACATGGGTGCACATATATCACTGTGATATGAACTTGCCAGTCCTTCTAGGACAATACCCAGAGAGGAATAGCTGGATTGAATGGAACTTTCAATCCTACTCTTCTGAGAATTCTCCATGTGGATTTCCATAGTGGTTGCACCAGTCTACTTTTCCACCAAGAGTGGAGCAGTGTTCCTTTTTCCCCACAGCCTCACCAACATTTGTTATCAGTTGACTTCTTGATGGCAGCTATTCTTTCAAGACTGAGGTGAAATCTCAATGTTGTTTTAATTTGCATTTCTCGAATGACCAGTGATGGTGAACATTAATTCATGTATTTATTTACCATTTCTATATCTTTCTCTGAGAACTGTGTGTTTATCTCAGATGCCCATTTTTGGAGAGGGTCTTTGAATTTGGGGGGCTTGATGTTTTTCAATTCTTTATATGTTCTTGACATAAGTCCTTTGTCTGAGGGGTTGCTGGCTAAAATCCATTCCCACCCTGTGGGTTTCCTTTCACTCGGTTAGTGATTTCCTTAGAAGTGTAGAAACTTTTAAATAATATGATATCCCAGTTGTTGATTCTTTGAAGTGTTTCCCGTGCATTTTGCTCTTTGTTCATGAATTCTATGCCTACCCCTCTGTCTCCAAGAATTCTACCTACCTTGTCTTCCAGTAGATTTAGTATTTGTGTTTTAATATTTAGGTCTTTGATCCATTTAGACTTTAGTTTTGTGCATGGTGATATGTGTGGATCTAGTTTCAGTCTTTGGGATGTGGAAAGCCAATTTTTCCAACACCATTTATTAAAGAGGCTGCCTTTCTTCACGTGGACATATTTAGCCCCTTTGTCAAATATCAGGTGGATGAGTGTCTTTGTAGTTGTGCTTGCATCTTCTAATATGTTCCATTGATCCTCCCATCTATATCTTGGCCAGTACCATGCTGATTTTATCACTGTGACTTTGTAGTATCAATTCACATCAGGAATTGAGATGTCTCCTGCTTTGTCTTTATTGCCCAGAGTTGCCTTTGCTATTCTAGGTTTATTCTGTTCCCAAATGAATTTTAGGTGTGTTTTCTCTAGATCTGTGAGGTATGTCAATGGTATTTTGATTGGGATTGTGTTAGATCTGTATAACAATTTTGGGAGTATGGCCATTTTCACAATGTTGGTTCTTCTTTTCTAAGAGCACAGAGTGTCCTATTTTCTAATGTCTTCTTCAATCTCCTTTTTCAGTGTAGTATAATTTTCAGCATATAGTTCTTTTACATTTTAGTTAGATTGATTATATTTCATTTTTTAGATGTTGTTGTAAAGGGTGATATTTCCATAATTTCTCTCTCAGTGAGTTTTTTGTTTGTGTATAGGAATGCTATTGATTTTTGAGCATTGACTTTGTAACCAATTACATTGCTGAACTTGTTTGTTACCTGTAGTAGTCTTTTAATGGAATTTTTTTGGGGTCTTCTATATAGAGTATCATGACATCTGCAAATAGTGATAATTTAACTTCTTCCTTTCCTATCTTTATTCCTTTTATTTCTCTCTCATGTCTGATTGCCCTGGATAGTGTTTCCAGAGCTATATTGAAAAGGAGTGGTGATAGTGGACATATTTGTCTTGTTCCTGATTTTAAAGTGAAAGCTTTCAATTTTTGTCCATTTAGTATAATGTTGGCTGTTGATTTGTCACAGATGGTCTTTATAAGGTTGAGGTAGACACCATGTTTTCTGTGTTTCTGAAGAGTTTTTATCATGAACGTGTGTTGGACTTTGTCAAATGATTTTTCTGTGTCTATTGGTTTGACCATGTTTTTTTTCCCTGTTGATGTGGTGTATTACATTTATTGATTTGTATATGTTAAACCATCTTTGCATTCTTGGAATGAACCCCACTTGGTCATGATGTATAATCTTCTTGATGATTTGCTGCATTCTATTTGCCAACATTTTACTGAAAATCTTTGCATAAATGTTCATTAGTGAGATTGGTGTATAGTTCTCCTTTTTGGTTAGATCTTTCTCTGGTTTTGCTATCAGAGTAATACTTGCTCCAGAAATGATTTAGTCAGGATTGCTTTCTTCTTAATTTCATTGAAGAGTTTAAGGAGTATTGGCATCAAATCTTCTCTAAATTTCTTGTAGCATTCTTGCTCTTGTTTGTTATGTGTCAGTTTTCTTTCTATTACATTACTCATTTTGGTTACTAATTGCAAGTCTTAAAGTAGAATTTTTTGGAAGATCTTCTATGTATAGGATATTGTCATGTAAAATGAATAATTTTCCATGCATATCCTTATGTCTCTTGCTTTTTTGCTCTGATTAAGGATTCAAGTACTGTCTTAATTATTTTCCCATTTTTAGGACAAAATGACTGACATATGTAAGTTGAAGTAGGTAAGGTTTCTTTTAATAGTCCATGTACAGAAGAAAGTGGCAGCAGCAATTCTAAATTCTTATTTTCTCTGTTCTCCATCTAGACTACAAGTCTTTTGATTTCTGCCACTCAAACCAGGGTAGGGCTTTCTTTTTCAGAAAATGCATAAACCACAATCACAACTATTGTAATGCAACTAGGGGAATAGTCCATAATTCACACACCCTTAATCTCAGTGTTGCAATCTATAGACCTACCCACCTCTTAAAAGTCCTACCCAAGAGCATGTGAGGCTTTGGGGAGGCATCTGGAAGTAAGCTATAAACATACCAATGAAGAACTAGAGTGAACTGGATAGCCTTGTCTTTTTCCTCATATAAGAGAAGAATGTTTCAGTTTTCCCCTATTTAATGTGATATTGGGAGTAGAATTCTCACAACTTGATTTTACCAGATTGAAATAATGTTCTTATTTTCTTACAGTTTTCATCATGAAAATATGCAGAATTTTATCAAAGGATTTTTCTGTGGTTATTGAAACTATCCCTGGGTACAGTATATCAAACATCAAGGTTACTTGGGAATGGATTTGGCAGCCCCTGGGGAGAGGAATTGAGTGGATGGGAAGGATAGACTACAGAAGCTCCAGTGGTATAATAAGTATGCAGCATCTATTCAAGGCCAAGTTACTATCACCCCTAACACATCCCAGAGCCTGCTCTCCCTACAGGTGAGAACTGTGAGCTCAGAGGGCACAATTATGTATTACAGTTCAAGACAGACATTGAGAGCACATCACTGTGATAATAAACACAGACCTCTCAGCATCACAGAGTTCACAGGCAGGGTATTCCTGCTTTGTGGAATGTGGAGAAAAAGCTCTGGTGAAGAGCCTGGAAAACTCAGCACAGCCAGAGTGTATGGTGTACTGTACTCATCTAGAGCCTCACAGAACAAGAAGATAGAAGTGGGGGTTGGGATTATAACAGAGGGATGGGAGCAGGGACTTAGAAGGCTATTAAGAAGTCAGTGAAAACTGGGTACTGACTAGCCACAATGCACCTTCCACACCTCTAACTTGACTGAAATATCTGAGCACATGACAAAAGCACAAGACTCCACATATCCATGCCTGTGGAAGCATAACTGAACCAAAAACAGGGCACTGACTAAAGAGGGAAAGAAGCAGGATCTGTAGTCCATTCATGCCACTCACTGCAGGAAAGAAAACAAATCATAGGAGGAGAACCAGCTTAGTTCATTGCAAGAAAAGGCAGACCTGTGATGATACGTAAAAAAAATAAATAAACCCAAGAAGTACCCTCCTTACCAATTCCAGAAGCACCAATTAATTCAGTGTCCATGACAAACTCTGTTCAGCAACCATCCTTTGGTGCTTGATAGTGAATTCTTCCATATCATAGCCAAAATTCAGCCAAGTGCCATGAGGACTGCATACTAGAGAGTTTATGGGTTGCATAGTACCTTTGGTGTCCATAAGTTTTGATGCAGAATCAGAAATAAGCTGCATAACCAGGGTGTGTTGTGCAGTGTGCTGCCTTAGAGCTATAAAAAGGAGCAGGGTGTTTTGTTTGATTTTGTTTTGTTTTGCTTTTGTCCTCCTTATCATCTTATGTTTCTGTGCTTTTAAAATTTTGCTTTTTTCACTTTCACTTCCCCACCTCCTCAGTTATAAATATTGCTATTAGGCTTTATTAATCTTTAGATCTTTAGTTGATGATTCCATTGTTATCTAGTTATTTTCTATTGTTAATGGTAATATAGTTGTTTCATTAATATCTTTTTATTATATGTCAATAATTAGTACATAGTTCTGTATACATTATTATTATTCTACATCTATTTATATTTATGGTTGACACAATGGTACTTTATTTGTTCTTATATTACACCAATATCCAGTTTCTCTTTGATTCTCTTGTTACTGATTTCTTTCCTGTGTTTTGTGATATGATTATTGCTATTATTATTGGTGTTTTAATATATGCCAATATTTGATTTGTCTTGTGCCACCAACACTACTGCAGTTTGTTTCTCTGAAAATGGCATTAAATCAATTACAGCACACCCTTTCCTTCTCAAATTAGCAGAAATAATCAAATTTTAAGAAAGTACTTATGTTAGCCATGCCAAGAGTGCATCATTGGATAGATGACCCTGACTGAAGAGATAAACTCTAGCAATAAATTCTTTCCACTCTTATCAATCTTCAGTCCCTAATGAGTACAAACAGGTGCATGTGTATGCACACACACACTCACAGAGAACATTAGATATGGGAAAACAGGGCAACAAAATGTCTCCAAAGAACCCAGTGCCACAAAACTCATCCACAGGGAAACCATGAGAAGAAAAATTTAAAGCCAAACAGATAAATTATACAAAAACATAAAAGAAGAAACAAAAATAGATTCATAATGTGCTTGGTGAGCTCAAAGATAGTATAAATAAGCAGATAATGGATGTAATAAACAAAGTGATCTTAAAGAAGACATGATAAAAAGCTAGTTGAATCATATAATATGTTATTATACATGAACAAATAGTCTAGCAAAGTAATACTCCATGAAAATGTACCAAACAGAAATCCAGGAGATTTTTTAAAAGATCTAGTGAAAGCATTGGCAGAAGTCACAAATGTCAGAACAAGAAGTTAGAGCTCATGAATGTGAACATACACTCAGTAATATCTTAAAAAACAAGAGACCAAGGAAAATAAATCAACACCTGTTTGATAATTCAAAGAATACTAACCTATAATTAATTGGAATTAGTGAAAAATCAGAAGGTTCCATGTAGAACAACAGTAGTTTGCAAAAATAATGCAAAGAAAGTTTCCAAGTATGGAATTTAAAATTCAGGTAAAAGGCCAGAGGTTTAGTTCAGCAGCATAAGTGACTGCTTGGCAAAAGTGAGGTCATGAGCTCAAATCCAAGTATGAAAAATAAAATAAAATATAGGTAACTATAGTATATTGAAACTCCATATAGCTACAATCCAAAAAGAACCTTTCCTTATCAAGTTATGTCAAAATTCCACAAGTACAAAACATGGGTTGACTATTAAAAGCTGTTAGAAAAAGGACCAACTCAAATATAAAATTAATGCACTACAATTAAATTACTAATCAACATAAAACTAAAATTTACAACAACATGAAGCAGAAAGTTACAATCTCTAAAGACAAACAATTTCCAAAGCAGTTTAATATGCACACAAAATTACATTTCACAGTTAATGGACAAATATGGTATTTCTTTGACAACAATCACCTTAATAAATTCATGACCACTACCCAAAATGCTAAAAATGTTCAAGCTATGGGATGACTTATATCTGGCTGGCCCCCAAAACCCCATTCACTCATAGTTAGAGCTTTTCAAGGTGACTGGATCAGGGTGTGTGAATATGAATTAAGGATGTGTGATAGCTTATTACTACACTGATTGGTTTAGCACAGTTGTAGGTGTGGATAATGGGAAGGCCACAACTGGTATGGTTGGTAACAATTAATATGCTTGTATTCTGAATACAATAAAGAGAAATGTAGAAGGCAAGCTGACTGCTTTTTGCCTATCCAACCATGGACTATTTCTCCTCTGCAATGATGCAATAATAAGACAAACTCAAACAATATCTGATATGATTCTTCAGTGAATGATGTCAACTCCCAAATGAAAGGACACTGATTGCCAAATTGGACTAAGAAAAAGCAAAAACCAATTATACACTATGTATAAGAAACACATTTCACCCAAAATTAAACAAGAAATTCATAGACTAAAAATTTTACAAATGGAAAGCAATATTCCATGCAAGCAGAACCTGAAGATGAGAAAAAAACATTCCTTTTTTCAGTTGAATTGGACTTCAAGTCAAAATGGAGCAGGAAAGAACAGAAGTGCACAGCATATTAGTTAAGGTTATGAGTTAACAGGAAAAAATAATATTTATAAATATTGATACACCAAATATTGGTGTGATTACTCATAAAACAAACATTCCTGGACATAAAATCAAATAAACTTCAACATATTTATAATGGGGGAGTTCAATACCCAACTGTCAGCAATAAGCAGATGAACTAGACAAGAACTGAACAAACAAATATTGGAGCTGAACCACACCTTCAAACAAATAGATATAATAGCACATCTACAGAGCTCTCCACCCCAAAATGAAAGACAGCTTCTTCCCGCCAATACATGAAACTTTCTCAAAAATAGACCTCATGTTATCCAAAGAAGCATGCTTAAAAGAATATAAAATAATGGAAAATTTTCTGTGCACATTATCAGACTACAGTGCAATAAAATATTATTTAGTGCTTTCTTGAATCAATGAGTCACACAACAAATCAGTGAAGATATTATGACAATTTATAGGATCAAATGATCTCATTACAACATACCAGAGCCAAAGGGACACAATAAAAGAAATTTTAAGAGGGAAGGTTATAACCATAAATGTTCACATGAAAAAACTGTTGTCATATTACTTATCTAATACTCATAGGTGGAATTTTCTCAGCTAGCTAGATCTAGAATATGTGACACTACAATTAAGGCTGTGTGGTACTAAATTATTCCACAAATAGGAAATAATGTAGTTCTAGATGTGACTGAATGGATTTCCTGAAGATAGAAGCTTTCCAGACTGTACATGTCTGCAGCTAAAAGGATTGTGGCCTTGATGGTGTAAAAGGAAAAGACAAGCTTCTCTTTGCTGCCATCTTCCTGCCACATTTATAACTGATTTTCCTCTATAATGTCCCTCTTCCATGCCACTCTGTTGTGGAGTCAGCTGGGCTTGGAGTGAAATCTAAAAAATTGTGAACTGAAGGAAATATTTCCCTCTTAACTTTGGTTATCAGGAATTTGGTCTCGGCAATAAGAAAAATAATATTTTTATTGTTTATTTATTTAGCCAGCCCAAATAAATAACTTAATGAAAGAACTCAAGATCCTAGAAAACCTTGAATAATCCAAATACAAATCTAGCTTAAAAATGACATTATAAAGGCCAGTTATGGCATTACTGAATTAGAGAAGAATATAAAAAGAATCATGTAATAAAGAGCTGTTTCTTAGAAAATAAAAAAAGTTTTGCCCAAGAATCAATTACTATACAGTCATGGCCATGGTTTAACAGTCATGGTGGTGGTCTAACGTGGCAAAAGGCTAAAACAGAAATGCCTACCACTTCCTGCTTCTTCCTCAGCCATAACTGTAACTCCCCTTCCTGTTTGTGCATGCAGAGGGTTCCAATCAGCTCTTTGCATGGCACCAAGGACCACCCTAAGTGCCAGACTAGGCAGAAAACACCAGGCTGCCTAGAGTCATGTAGTTCTCTCCATGTCCTTGAAATAAAGTCTATTTTTACACTATATTTTTCTCTCTTATTGTGCTGAAAACCTAACAGAATGGTTCTGTGACTTGGAGAACAGCATCAGTGGCTCCCGGTGTCCTCCCAGTTTGAGCCCCACTGCTAATCCATGGACCAGACCTTATCTGAGATTAATCCCTCATTTTTTTTTACATTTTTAAAATATTATTTAAAGAGAAGAAAAAGGCAAAACAGAAAAAAGGGTAGCAACAATACAGAATTCTAAAAGAAAGAAAGAAAAAGGAAAATGAGAAAAAGCCCTACTAAGAAATCAGTAATTTATAAATTACATGCTGTCATCCTGGATGTAGTTGTTCAAGGTACAAAGTTAAAGGGTATATAGTAAACATTCAAAAAGTCAGACTACAAACAGTTCTGCTCAAAGATCCCACAAAGATTCAGCAATATGGTCATCTATTTTACACACTCAAACATACATGCAGTTATATCTCTTAGAACATTTTCTTTTCCTCTCTTTTTTACAATAGCAATTACACATTTTGGTTTTATTACACTTGTACTTCTTATTTTTTATCTAGAGATACAATATGATACTTACAAATATGATTCTTATTTATTTCACTAATGAGGATAGTTTCAAGTTGTCCCCATTTGTCTATGAAGACCTCAAGATCAACCATTTTTATAGCTGAGTAATATTCCATTGTATAAAAATGCCACATCTTTTTCATCCACTCTGCAGTTGATGGGCATCTTGGTTGTTTCCAGGATTTAGCTATCACAAATTGTGCAGCTATGGGTGCACATATATCACTGTGATATGAACTTTTCAGTTCTTCAGGGAAAATACCCAGGAGGGGAATAGCTGGATTGAATGGGGCTTCCAATCCTAGTCTTCTGAGAAGTCTCCATATGGATTTCCATAATGGTTGTACCAGTAGTCCCTCATTTTTAACACATGAGAGCTGCTCAACTTGTCACCAACTGTGCACAACACCGGCCTATCTAATTTATCACAAATGAGCTACTGCACAAGGTTTTCTGTTTCCATTCCTAAAATCCATAAACTTGCAGTCAGAAAACCTATCCTTGTCCTGGGACAAAGATAATTTTTTCCCTGGGACCCCACCCTGAACTCTTCTGGTAATGCCTGGGAGAATTGGTGTTTGGAATTTCTGTGCCACACAATCAAATTGGGTGACAATTTTTTTGATAGATGTGATCCAAGAGAGCTTACACGTTCATTGGGGGAGATCTAAAGCTCTTACATCCCAAGGCAAAGCTGTTCTCTCAGCTCATTTATAATTAAGTCCTGCAGGCCATTTCCTGCCCTACCCAAATAAAAATCACACCTCTGGAGTGCCTGGTGCATAATCTTCATGCTCTTGGCCTCAAGGCTATAAAAAAACCAAAAAGCTGACCCTTATTCATGCGTTTCTCACATTGGTGGAAAGTTAATAAAAACCTATCATCTGAGGATGTGCCTTTCTCTCACTCTGTCTTGTATAATGGCCCAAATACTCCTGACTTGCTCTGCTCCATCAAATACTCTCCCCTGTATCGTCCAGACCAAACCCCTGCAGCTTTCTCAGGCAGAGGTTCCCATTCCCTTGTGCTGTCTTCTCCTCCCTCCCCCACAGCAACCTCTAATCTTTCCCTTAGTCTCTCTCCCCAGTCTCCAACTTCTCAAAACCCCTACCCAAGCTGTTTGTTCAGTCAGATGGTTGTCTCCTACTTCTGTGTCACCATTCTATCTTCTGGCTCATCATATGCAGTCCCGTGCATTTCAGCCTCTCAGCAGGCTATGCAGTGCTCAAAAGCCCTCTTGCTGCAGCTCGTGTAGAGGACAGCCACCATCTTGTAGCCCTCTGCCACATGACAGTGTTCCGTCATCTTGTGACAATTCTCAGGGTCAATGAGTGCCACATTGTGTCTCATCATGTGATGAGAATCAACCATCTTGATGCTGGACACATGATGGCCAGTCACCATCTTGCACTCCTCGCTGTACTGCTGGCAGCAGCTAAGCTGCTGTAGGCCTCGCAGTGACCCACCAGTGGCCTATGATTCCTTGACCTTGGTGATGAACAGCTATTTTATAGTCAGTCATTAAGTAATTGCCCACACATGCCTGCTGAATGGTTGGCCAATTCATGGCTATCTACTCCATAGTCTTTTCAGCCTCAGTCTCTACTCTCAATTCAGGAACAGACTGGCCCTGAGAAATTAGTTAATGGTGTCCCTTTCTCCCTCTCTGACCTATCTCAGATAAGCCATAAATTAGGTTCCTTTTCTACTATTCTTATTTCAAGAGGTCTCTATTAATTAATCTACAAAAAGTTTCATAGTAGTCTATTTTTTATATAGCTCAAAGTTGTCAAATATATTTGAGTGCTCTCTGATTTTATAACATGTTTGTTAGTCTATATAACTGTTGACTGTTTTCTGTACAGATCATCTGTCCACAATTGTCTATTTGTCTGCTCTGTAAACAGCTATTCCTTTTATTTGAGCTCAACAATTATTTTCCTCCTCTTTTACATTTTCAGATCATTTAATCAAGATTTATTTGAGTTATACATTTAAAAAGCATCCTTCTATTTAGTTTGCCAGTTGGTTAAAATGTTAAAACTGGTCAAACAAAATCCCTTGGGATGAGGAGACATTGGACAAACCTTCAATTGGTGAATAAGAAAGTGGCCACCTCATGTTTAAACCAGCTCTTATTCATTAATTGGAGGTGCCAATAATCTCCATAGCCTTATGGGAGACACCCCAACTAAAGTTCAGATGGCTGAGACAATTCATTATTGCTGATATGATGGTATATTCATGCCCTCGAATGTAAAATTAAGCTTTTTAATGTTGCCAAATGTTTTCTTTCAGATCCAGATGTCTGCCTTTTCCTTGTGCTCCAGCCAGGAGACTCAGGTAAGACCAACATGAGGTCACCAGTCAAATAATAATTTTTAAACAAAAAATTATGTAATATATATAATGTATATGTTATACATAGAGATGCTTAAATAGTGAGCAATCCAAACAATGTCACAAATTTCTTCAGTGCTCAAATGCTAAAAACATCACTGTTTAATGTAAAATAATAGTTCCATTTAATGTTTTATGTTAAGCTTACTGCCTCTACTGCACTGCACTGTTATCAATCTTCTAGATGTTAAACAACTAAAATTAAGAGATAATTATAAATTCCTTTTGCATTCCTTTTGCTGAGATCCACCAGATCTTTTCCAGAAAAAAGCTTATACAATATATATTGTATCTATAATTAACTATACTTAAATGTCACTGCAGCTGATCTCTCTTTCCTAAATAAAAAGGTAAAATTAATAAAACAGGCCATGATCAAAATCAGGTGATATTAGACATTTTAACAGCACAGGAGATGTTTATTCAATTATAAATCCTAAGTGTGTGCATGACAAATCAATGACATATTAATTTCTAAAATTCCCTAAACCTTATGCTTACCTTTCTTTATGGGAAGCCATTACTAAAGTTATAATTGTAAATACCCTGTTGATTCTATTATTTTTACTCCTGCATACTTAATTGATTATTTGCCCTTGTCTCCTTTAGACTTACAACTATACACTTACCTGAGAAAAAAACCAGATGTCTTGTGACTGTGGAAGAGACAGACACCTTCCTCTGTGGGCTAGATCCCAAGACAGAAGGCTAAACTTAGCCCTCATTCCCCACAGGGAGATGTTCTTAATGTGGCTTTTCATGTTCTCAACAACAGAGATAAAAATTAAAAGGAAAATAACAATCTGATCTCTTAGCAGTGACACTTGGGGCTCCCAAGACAGAAAAGCCAAAACAAGACAGAGCTGCCCGAGCCCCTCCCAGACCATGCTTCAAGTCCAGCAAAAAGGACACTGGGCAAGGGAGGACCCAACCCAATTGCAATCTCAAGGGCCATTGAAACAGTGAATGTCCTAACTGCCAGAGAATGGATAAGCCATCCTCTAATGCCTCCCCCCACAGAAGATTTCATCACCACCATATTCATCGCTGATTGATCTACTTGGGCTTTCTACTGAAGACAGATGGGGTTCAGGGCACACAGTTTACATTAAGGTATACTTCTTAGAGCCCCATGTCCCACTGGAGGTCTCAGGTAAGAAATTTTCTGTACTTGTGGACATAGAGGCCATATATAGTGTTCTTCCTGAGGTTTCAGGCCCTTGTATTCAGTCTCTATAGTGAGTGTTGATGGCCAGCCTGTGCAGCCTTTAAAGACAGGGCCTATTCCATGTAGGTTCCAAACTCTTTTGTTTACCCATGTCTTCCTAGTAATTCCAACATGTGCCACAACCCTTTTAGGTAGAGATCTACTTCCCTGGTCAATCCCATAATTTGGGATACCTCAAATCCCACACACACTACCCATGCCATGCTTATTTTAATTTGAATTAGGAATCCTTCAGTTTTTCCTTGTGTTCCCCAATATCCCATAGCTCCCAAACATTTAAGGGACTTAAACCTATAATCAAGTGCCTTTTAAATAATGTTTTTCTTAAACCTATACATTCACCCTATGATACTCCTGTTCTCCCAGGACTCAAGCCTGATGGTTCTTATCATCTAATATAAGACCTTAGGTTAATCAATAATGCTATTACCCCAATCCACCCAGTGATGCCAAACCTTATACCATGTTCTCTCATATCCCTCCCTCCACCATTCACTTTACAATTATAGATCTTAAAAATGCCTTTTTTACCATCTCCCCTACACCCTAATTGTCAGGATAACTTTGTGTTTGTGTAGACTGACACAGACACTATGAGGTCTCAACAACTTAACACCTGTCATTTCTATAGTATAACCTCTCCTCAGAGACACATATCATCCCCTTTCTTTCCTATCCATCAACTTTTCAGACACACCCCTGGTCAGGACTGGCAGGTGGATTTTACACACATGATCTGCCACAAAAATCTCAAATGAATTCTAACCTCTTTTTGTACTTTTTCAGGATGGATAAAAGCCTTTCCCACAACCAGGTTGACTGCTGATGCAGTTACTAAAGTCCTGTTACAGGAAATCACACCAAGGACTACATCCATGGCAGAGCAGCCCGACCTGGTCTTCTTGGCAACCTCAACAGCAGTCAGAGTTGCTGGGCTTCCATCCTGGTTTCACATCACTCAAGCTAAGCAGTGCCCTCCCAATCCTAAATCTAACCATCCTGAGTGGTCACCCCATCTTCTGTCACCTACCCATCGCTGTCTCACCAAGGCCTCACAGCCACAACACTCAGGCTAAGTCATGTTTTTTCATCCAGTTTGTTTTCTAATTCCTTACATTCTATTAATTATACTTTTTTAGCAGGACTCCTGAAAGTCTTTCCTAAAGACTCCCACATCATGTGTAAAATTGTCTTCATGCTGTTCTACATGACAACAGTCTTAGTTCTCTCTACCCTCAGATGCTTAGTCAAACGTGAGATCCCTGAAGGTCCAGCCTCTTATCTCCCTTATAGTGCCACAGCCACAACCCTCCCCACATCTCTTATTCTTTCCAGCTCAACTCCAGGACCACAGACAAGCCCCACATATGTACACTTTTAACTTTTACTCTTTCATATGGAGAAATAATCACCTCTCATAACTTCACTCCTCCTAACCCCACACTTATTTTTCAGAATTCTACCTCACTGTGGTCCTGATGAAACAGCACATTTAAATCAAAGACACCTTTCCTTCTACTTCTCTGGGTCTTTAACTATGAGAGTGGCCTTACTCCTCATAGTACTTTGTCTCTTTGCTTTTCCAGTCTAAGCTGCGGGCATTTACCAATGATGAAGTTGTCCCTGCCAGAACACCTGGTACCAGCTTCTGCATGGGTACCAAGTATCATCTTGTTAATCTTCCTAAACTCTAATACAGTGCCCCCTTTCAGCAATAATTAGTAAGAGAGAGACTTTGCCTTTTTCCCATATTTTTTAAAATAAAATATGGGAATTAAAGAGTTTTTGCCCTAGAATAAATTACTATATGGTCAGAGCAGTGGTTTCACAGTCATGGCAGTGGTCTAACATGGCAAAAGTCTAGAACAGAAATTCCTGCCACTTCCTGCTTCTTCCTCAGCCCTAACTGTAACTCCCTTTACTGTTTGTGCATGCAGAGGGTTACAATCAGCTCATTGCACATCACCAAGGCATGCCCTAAATGCCAGCCCAGGCAGAAAACACCAGGTTGCCTATAGTCATGGAATTCTCTCCATGTCCTCAAAATAAAGACTGCATTCATATTATATTTTTCTCTCTTATTGCACCAAAAAACCTTACAGAAGGAATAAACAAAATAAACCCACTTGTACCAAAAAATGGAGGAAAGGCCCAAATTAATGCAATGAAAAATAAAAAAGTGAAATCACAATTAACTCTGCTAAAACCCAGAAACTTATCAGAGACTACTTTGAAAACATATACTTCAGTAAATTGGAAGACCCAAAAGAGATGGATAGATTTCTGAATCCATGTGAATAGCCAAAATTGTACCAGAAAAAAATAAAAACCCTAAACAATGAAGTAATATTTAAGTAAATTGAGGTAGTAATTAAAAGCCTAGTAACTAAAAAAAGACCAAGAACCAAATGATTTACCATGGAATTCTACAACTCTGGGTAAGACCAAATGTTGATACTCCTCAAGCTCTTTTTTTTCCTTAATTCTAAAAAAGCAAAACAGCAAACACAAATAGAGAGGATACAGAATTGCAAAAATAGTAGGAAGTTAACTTTAATTTATATATTGCATGCTACTAT